>NJDD01001015.1:237725-250197 GCA_002245505.1 Calephelis nemesis | reverse complement strand
AAAATGAAGCAATAACCATAAATATCCATTACCACACTGAAGTAGGTTTTTCAGAATTATTAAGTAAAAGCTATCCTATCTGTCAACATAATAAGAGACGTGACGACTGATGACTCCAAATACAATTTACAAGAGTGATTTGAGGGTTAATATCATTATGATTTGTGGTGAGTAAAAACCATCTGCCTTCCTGTGCCAGGCAGATCGTAAAAGGCAAGCAGAGGCTTACTGTCACTAACGCCGTGCCATCTGACTAGGAGTAGAGTTTAACAGCAACGCCAGCACTTGCCGTTGACGTGTTCCGGTTCGGAGGGTAAGGTAGCCGGTAAACGTACTTTTGTTCGAGGCTTAACATCCCAGCCTAAGGTTGCCAACGCACCATTACCAACTTAGATGTCTCAAGGCGGCGTAAATTTGTTATCATCAGGAAATTTTTGTGTATATTTAACTAACTGAAGTCGAATTCAGTTCCACTGCACCCATTTTTTTTAAAGACAGCGAATATGCATACGGGTGTGCTGATGGTAAGAGACAAACCTCTCCTTTACACACCATAGATGTTATAAACGCGTTTCAGTCTTGTTTCCGGGGTATGCATATCTAATGAATTTACACTCCGTAGTGGAACATGACAGTGAAGGCAGAACTAGACAAACCTGCCAAGTTGCTGTAAAGCAGTTTAAAAACAGAAGTCTTGTTAAGTAACCTTAGTTCGATTTAACAAGCTGCCAAGCAGGACAAATTATTCTAAGCCCCGAAAAAAAAAAGAATACCATTATAGAAATTTGTAGCGTTGTACTTGACTTTTTGAGGTCCCAGTTTCGACTCCGGGTCGGGCAACATAAAAATAGAAAATTGTGTATTTTCAATTTTTTAATAAATATAATGTTGCCCTACGATATATGCCCGGTTGGCGATAGTCTTGCCACCTATTACATTGTAGGAGTTAGTATCTTCGGCTAGCCGTGGGTGCCCTGTTTGTGCCTCTGCCTACTCGTTAGAAGATATGGGCGTGAAGATACAATTATAGAAATAAATTTTGCACTAATAATTAACCATTCAGGTTCTAAGACTACCTGTTTCAGATATTTCAGATATTGCTTATTCCACGACAAAGGAGGAAATTTTGATACTCCTGTGAAACTGACGTAATCATCTCCTCTAAACTACAATTTCATATTCAAAGGACACTTAATAATTTAATATAAATCCTGGTGTAACTTGGCTCAAGGCAGGAATGTAATTTATGTTAGTCGCAGGTGGTTTAGACATTTATGGATTAGTGGAAGGAAGATAGATAAATTGCTTTGCTATGTAAATGAGTGGATCGTTGATACATTGGATATTAGCTTACTGCAATATTAATAACCCATCTACAGATAATGATAGGCCTTTGATAAGGTTACTTATACATTTTTAATAATTACTAGCTGCCCCGGCGAACTTCGTTCCACCCGCTCCGTTTGTGTGGGAAAATTTTAAATGTTGGTTTTCCTAGTTTCCTCGTAGTTTTTCCTTATTTCTTACCTTTTAAACATTCCCTGGACTTCTACAATTATTTCTAAACCAAAAGTAGCCAAACCGGTCCAGCCGTTCTCGAGTTTTAGCGAGACTAACGAACAGCAATTGATTTTTATAGAGATAGAAAAATATCAGAGATTACCTAACTGCTGATCTAAACTATCACGATCACTTATCTTAGATGGGTTATTAATATTGGCCATTAAAGAGCAGTAAACATTAACCCTCATCTATATTCATAGAATACAATTAAGTACATCATAATTGCGATGCTAATTTCGGCTCATTAACTTCATGATAAAAGCAACATGTTATTATCATCTTGTTATTTTTCAACCTGACGGACAAAGAACGGTGTTATAAGTTTGATGTATCTGTATGGAATCATAAGTTTTGAAGTGATGAACCGATTCTGATGCGATTTTTTCAAGATTTTTTTAAGATTTTAATTTTATGGTCATTATTATTAACTTATTAGTTTATTTCGAACGAAACGTAACATTTGTGATTCAACCAAAACGGCGATTATTTATTTATTAAATGTATTCTGTTATCTATTTAAGTATTTCTATGTATTAGCATCGTTGACAGACACCCATAACACAAGCATATAATTTGCTTACTTTGGGGTTAGATTCAATTTGTGTGACTGGTTCAGGGATATTTATTTATTATTTATTATTATGTATAAAGTTTCTAAACTCAAAAAATACTGGACAGTTTTAAAATGTTTCGACGAAAGACTATTTTGTATACATTTTTGGACGATTCTTAATTTGAATTTAAAAACAAAATACATGAAAACAAAATATTTACGCGGCATATTAGTTGCGAAGTCCGAAAGTTTTGTTTACCTACTAGAGCAAGAGCCCGTGGCTGCCAGACCTTCGTCATTTTGTAAAAGCTGAAATTTCTTCCATACGTGCCTCTTGTATAAGTACCAACAGTCCCCACCCATGTTACCTGGGCAGTGGTTGCTTTGGCAGGTAACAGGTAGTAAAGGTGTATAAAATTTCATCTTACATTTTTTAATTTATAAAATTTAAGTTTTTCACGTTTCATTCGTGGTAATATCAGAACTCACGTTATTCATTACCAGACACTTCGTATGGTTGCAACCCTCTGCCAGACACCCCTAAACTATAATAATTTGTAGTTTTACTTTCGTTATATTATAAAAGCTGAATTTTGTAAATGTTATTTGAAATACCATGTAATGATGTTTTCTCAGTAGCCAGACACTTCGTATGGTTGCAACCCTCTGCCAGACACCCCTAAACTATAACAATTTGTAGTTTTACTTTCGTTATATTATAAAAGCTGAATTTTATATATGTTACTTGAGACACTATGTAATGATGTTTTCTAGGAGTGATGCGTAGGAGTAGGGAAAAGTAAGCTTTGCGGTAATTTGGACAAGAAGATCCCCTTTAACTTCCAGAACGCTGCTTATCCGAGTTGGATTCGGCGATCGACCTCTTTCTTGAAGTTGGATTTACCCAACTGAATAGTTTGACCTAGGTACACATACTGATCAACACCTTCAAGAATTGAGTTCCCAACGTGAACTGGTATAGGTGCAACATAAACGTTGAACATGACTTTCGTCTTGCCCAAGTTCATCCTAAGACCCACCTGTTGGGAAACTCTACCGAGGTCACCGAGTATCTTGCTCCAGTCTTCCAGCGATTCCGCCATGACCACAATATCATCTGCGAATCGAAGGTGAGTGATGTACTCGCCGTTGATATTGATGCCAAGTCTTTTCCAGTCCAGAAGCTTGTAGACATCTTCCAGTGCGGCAGTAAACATTTTCGGAGAAATGACGTCTCATTGTCTCACACCCTTCTACAACCGGATCGGTTTCGAGCTCTGATCCTGTAATTGGACCGACATAGTGGCTTTTTAGTACAAACACCAACACAACACAACAACATTTCGATGTATCGATAGTCCGCTGAATGATGACTAAAGCACCTAGTAATGACTGAAGCACCGCCCATGTCTCAACCGAATCGAAGGCTTTCTCGTAGGTTACAAACGCTAGACATAATGGCTGATTATACTCTTCGGCCTTCTGTGTCTGTCGCAGCGTATGAATGTGGTCCACGGTGGTAAAGCCTTTACGGAACCCGGCTTGTTCGGGAGGTTGGAAATCGTCCAACCTGCGTGATAGCCGGTTCGTGATGACCCTTGAAAACAACTTGTAAACGTGACTCAGAAGTGAGATGAATGAAGAACAGCTTTTAGAGATAGATGCTCCGGAACTGTCAGGCTACTGAAAAACATCATTAAAGTGTCTTAAATGACATAAAAAAATTTTGCTTTTATAATATAACGAAAGTGAAACTACAAATTATTATAGTTTAGGGTTGTCTGGCAGAGAGTTACAAACATACGAAGTGTCTGGCTACTGAGAAAACATCATTACATGGTATCTCAAATAACATATACAAAATTCAGCTTTTAAAACCAAAAAACAAAGCCAAAGCAACCACTGCCCAGGTAACATGGGTAGGGACTGTTGGTACCTATACAAGAGGCACGTATAGAAGAAATTTCAGCTTTTATAAAATGACGAAGGTCTGGCAGCCACGGGCTCTTGGACAATACAGTATTATTGGGATATATTAGTGTGTGATATATTAGTAGCGCCATATGTAGTGTTAACCAATTGCATTAATGCAAACCACTTTTTAAATCACTTAAAATTTTACCTTTACCTTGTTTGTATATCTTGGCTGTATGTGTATTTGTAAAAAAACATTATCATTTGTTTAAAACAAATGCTGAAACGTTGGGAATTTCGTGTTTTAGAAATAGTGAGAAATTGCATGTGCCGAACCAAAAACTTAATATTTATAAAAATAATGTTTACTGCATGTCCATTCGTATATACAACCAAATTCCTGATAATCTCAAATCTCTTCCATTAAAAAGATTTCGAAGGAAGGTATTTGACTTGTTGTTAGATAAAACATATTATAGTGTCAAAGATTTTCTTGTAGAAAAGAATTTATAGTAAAACAGCTAATAATTATTAACCAAATATAATGAGGTATGGTGGCCGAGGAGTTTGTTTCGCCGTTTCTTCTCCTGTCTGGCTAGGTTTGGAAACGTGTGGTAGTTTACGGTAGACAGGGTTAAATTCAATTATAGTTATTAAATGTTTATAAATAAATAATTAATCTAGTTATAAATATAAATAATTGGCTTAGAAGTTAAAGCATATATATATATATACCTTATTAAATAATATTTTTTATAAATGTTAAAATATTTGCACACCAAAATATGGTAGAATATGTTGATATACTTAAATATTTTTGTAACATCTCATTTACACACATATTTCCGCAAATAAATAAATAATTTTCTTTCTTTCTTTCTTTCTTATTTTTCTGTCAAATTTAAGTTTTATAAAGAAGTTATAGATTAATTTCGAGTTAAAACTATTGTGTGTATCATGGAGCGACGCCATTTAATGAGAAGAAATGCCAAGGGCAGTAGGCATGCTTCGAGCTAGGGCTCCTCAACGGAGTATTGCTGAGGAGATTAGAACAAGACGAAACAAAATATCTAGGTTATGGTCATGCTACCATGCTACTGTTGAAGACATCCAAGCGGAATGCGCATTACCACTCAACGACAAGACCAATTTTCGAAAGTTGACACGAGAAGAGAAAAGTGACGGCCGTACAGTTTGTTCAGAGGCTCCGGTCAGAGCACCAGTTGCTTATAAGTGACCAAACTGTGTGGAGAAAACTACATGAAGCTAACCTTCATGCCCATTAACCGTTTCTTATTTCAGCACTGCGACGAGGAAATCATTAACGACGATAATAGTGGACTCGTGTTCATTTGCTCTGGAAAGTGGAAGAACAGACCTCGTTTGGATCAGAAACACCATGATGGCCGAAAAATATCGTAACGAGGAGCTCCTCGTTACATTTTTCGATACTATATAACTTCCGATAATCTACCCACATAGACTACAAATGGGCCAAGAATTTACGCTTATGCACGATAACGTACACACGAGAATGGTGACGAGATGGTTGCAGGAACACGATGTATCGCTCGTGGACTGGCCTGCTCAATCGCCTGACCTAAACCTTATAGAGCTAGCGTGGGACATGCTCCAAAGCAGGGCTTTGAGGAATTTCTCTACAAACTTTGGGTAGGAAGAACTTTTTTGCGTTTCAGCCGGACCTGAGACAATGCACCACAGCAAGACTTGGATAACTTAATCCAAAGTATGAAAAATCGTTCCAGGACCGTTAGAAATGTCATGGGTGGTTTCACAGACTACTGATTTTTCGCACAAATGTTAAAAACAATGTTTTTTTCTTATTTTTCACATTTTCTCAGGGAACATATTCGTTGTTAGTGTTACGCTTTAACCGATTTGGCTGAAGATTAGTGAATTAGGTAGCTTGTAGCCAGGAGGGGAACATAGGATAATTTTGATCGTGTTCGACTACGAAACAACATTTTCATTATTCCCACATAAAGGGGGAAATGAAATTTGTTGGAAAACTAGTGGTTAATGAAAAAAAATTAATTGAAGAAATAAACCTAAATACGCGACGGCTCCAGACGTTATTACAACCATATCATGTAATGCTATGGATTTATTCAAACATAAAATGTAGTGCAAAACATTAGACGCTAGCTGCTTTGTTAAATAATATAACTTAACCCTCCATAGCTATAGTGGTATAACTAGTTGCCTCCAGTGACTTATACAGGACATATATTTGACAAAAATATTAATATAAGAATAATTATACGACTAAAAAATACAGGAATAATGAACTGAACAAAATTTTTTTCATTAAAATTGGTAATTTTAGAATTTTCCACCTTGATGTCTTTGAAGGTATTTTTTTGCAAAAGTAGACCTAGTAGTAGTAGTAGTAGTCTTCAGTACATTTTTTATGGTTATAAAAGTTGAGTCTCTGGAAAAGTTTTAAAACTTTCTTAGAAACCATAAAATTGCCTGTCTAGATTTGTAATTTTAGGTTGATAATTGAAGTCAGAGTTCTCAAAACGTAAAATTTTCACTTTACACTTAGACTTTCATAATTTTCATTTAGCAACATCCATTTAATGAAGCTAAATCTTTTGAGCCAAAACGTACAACTTATGACTATTCAGATACAAAAACAAAATCCTAAAAAGTCATTGACTTAGAAATATCAGTTGTTCAAATGGAAAATACAATGCTTACATAGTAAACAAAAATGCACAAAATCGCAAAACATTCATAAAGATGATTCCGGATACCCCAAGAGGTGTTTTTCTCTGGAATTCCACTTGACGCTACTTTTTGGATAAGCTGTATATAGATTAGTAACTTTATGAAATACCTCATAAGGGCATTAGTATTATTTCAGTGTTATTGTTTTAAGGGTTTATGATCCCCCCCTCCCAATCAGCGGGTTAGGTCGTCTTCATTCGCTCAACTGACAGATAAAAATATCGATTTGAGGTTTCGGATAACTTTACTTTGCTCTACGACCTCCGAAACTTGGTAGACTATATTTGAATATTTAATATTCTACCAGTATTTTACTGTTTTCAACACGAAAACATGATTAATATTAGATTTTAGGGTTGGGTCATCCATACTAATATTATAAAATGCGAAGCTCTGGATGTCTATCTTTCTGTCTGTCTGTCTGTTCCGCCTGCTACAGTTCCACGGCTAAACCGTTGCACATATTATTGTGATTTAGTTTTGATATAGCTAAAGGAGATAAAAGTTTGTATGAAAATAGTATCGCCTCTGTGGTTTTGTGATCCGGTGTCGTACTTGTCTTCTGGAGGTCGCGGGTTCGATCCCCGAGTCAGGAAACAAAATTAAAAGCAAATGTGTATTTTCAATTTGTTTTTTTATTGTTTATGTGCCAGGTTGGCGATAGGCTGGCCACGTATCATATTCTGAGACTTAGTATCTTCGGCTAGGTGTGGGTGCCCTGGTTTATGCCTCTACCTCTCTTTTTGGGGATACGGGTGTAAATAAAATTTTTGTATCTAACCACCTATTCACCCGTGACTTTGTGTAGAATAGCTACAATTTTCATACAAACTTTCATCCTCCTCACAGCAATTTCATTGTTTTGAAAAAAATTGAATAATATATTTGAACTCCGGTCTTTTTCTATATATTCTTCAAATTTCTTCAAAATGGGTGTCTTGTTTTAGTAGCGAAAGTATTGAAGTATGGATATAGGTGCATCTATCCTATTATTATTAAAGCGAAAGTATGTCTGTTACTTTTCCACGGGTAAACTGTTAAAAACTGTAAAAAAAAAAATTATTTATTCCTAATACCGTACAACAAACAGATGGTATCTGCTTGCGAATTTCAAGGCAGTCTAATATTGTTGTTCAAAAACAGCCAAATTATGAAACTTTCAGTTATTTTTGCTTAAACTAGTTACTAAAGTTAAACACAAACTGTATACAGGTCAGAGTGTTGATTTAATATTATTACATTTCCGCCGCCATTTTCCGAGAGCCAACAATCTTGTTCAAAGTGACCTTAATTTTACAACGTATAAGTTGGTTGCTCGCCCAATTACGGATAACAAGAGAATTAAAAAGATCCGATACAAGGCGCAAGTTTGATAGAGCTTGTACGCTTCATAATACATTTATAAAAGGTTTTCGCTTGTTGCAAAATTTGTTACAATACAAAGTTTTATTTTCACAGTTTGCTTATTGCTTTTTATTATTTTTTCGGATTTAGTAGCCACAGGAGGATGAAATTGAAAAATATTAGCAGTTTACCCGCGCCTTCGTCAGCGTAGAATACATTTTCATCCCCCATTAAGGACTTGCGGGTTTTTAAAAAAGAGGTACCTTTAGTTTGAACTCAGATCTTTAACGAGATGCATATCAAAATACTTAGTCCAACAACTTAGAGTTAATTTCATCAAACTGGTATAAGTTTTATTCCAAAGATTAAGGAGTTATGCTGGAAGAGGAGTTATCTCGCCGATTTTGAGAGAATAAGGACTTATACTGGTGTTAAAAATGGCTGCCTAATGTTTAACAGCTGTAATTGTGACCAACGGTTGTTTACGTTAGCTTTTTGAGTTCGTTTATTGTCTTTAAACAATTAGCAAAAGATTTTGAATTAGAGTACAAGGTGATGCTTCTTTTGAAAAAACTTTTTTTTTAATAAAAAGTGTCTTCACGCCCATATCCCCGAAGAGGTAGGCAGAGGCACAACCAGGGCACCCACGACTAGCCGAAGACACTAACAATGTGATAGCCATCCTATCGCCAACCGGGCACATGTCCAATCCCGAGCAACGTTTTTTTTTATTAGAAAATTTCCAATTTTCTTTTTGTTGCTCGACCCGGTAATCGAACCCGGGACCTGATGAAGTCAAGTCCTACACCTGGACTGCTAGACCACAAAGGCAATTGACTTATTTTCAACACTGATTGTGAAGACCAAGAATTTAAAGGTTAAAAGACAAAAAAGATCATTTTAATTGTTGCGATGACGAATAAATATTTAATAAGTTTTCGTATATCAAAGGTAGGTAGTATATACATATAAGGTCATTTTAAAATAGGATTTGATATTTTTAGTCAGTTTTCACTTTCAGGTGAGTGAGACACTACACAAAAAAATTACTTTTATTTTAAATTTTCTTTGTTAGGTTTACATTGTCTGAAAATTTGAATGCCTATTTTAGAAAGCTTATATACCTGACATGTATATAATTCTTCCCAGTCTTGGTCCAGGCACCTTTGCAGATTAGACCATCTACCTTCCTGTAATCAAATGCGAGCATAGGCTTACCGTTACTAACACCAAGACATCTGACTAGGAGGTAGAGATTGGTACCACTGCCTTACCTATTCCTGCCGCCATAACGTAAGTGTTCACCGTTGATGTGTTCTAGTTCAGAGGATAAGGTAGCCGATAAACTTACTTTTGCTCGAGGCCTATCATCCCGGCCTCAGGTTGGCAACGCACCATTGCCACCTTTGGTGTGTCTAAGCACTTCTACTATCAGGAAATCCGACTGCTTGTTTGCCTAAAAATACCATAAAAAAAGGGTATTATCACAAGTACATATTATAATAATAGTCACAATCAGTGATATACAAATTCTTCCAGATAAATGATCCTAACTTTACCGTTTTTTTAAATATTTATCTGCTATTTATTTTGCCTTGGCAACTCGTCAATAGCTTTAAGTTTAACTATACTTAAAAATAAACAGTCTATTTTAATTATTAACTAACTTATAATTAATTACATTTCTCTCCGATACACTATTTAACTCGAAAGTTAAACAAAACCCTAGTAATTAAATCATCAAAGTAAAATATAAAGCGTACTGCTTTTGAAATGTGTTTGAATTTATTTAACCAACTAAACACATCAAATTTCATTAAAATCTGTCTAGTTGTTTAGGCCTGAAAACGTAACAGACAGAGAAACTTTCGCATTTGTAATAGATTAATGCCAGTGCTCATTACTAGCGTTTTGAGGTTTGGAAGTTTGGGATGCAAACTATCTTACATAATTATAGGTTATGGTCTCAAGTGATCAGAATACCTATAACATCATTAGTGTCTTCAGAATCATATAAAATCTGTCTGTTTGTCTTATTTTTTGGTAAGCAGGTTATTAGAGAAAAACTTTTACATTTCATTCGACAAAATAAATAAGAAGGAAAAATGTTATTAGTAATATAGCTAGTTTTCTTTTTAGTTTCGCAGTTTGTTTTTGATATGTTCATCTCAGTTATACCATTCGCTAATGTACTCAGTACAATGTATACTTTTGTACACATATAATATTTGTTTATTATCACTACGGAGTATAAAACAAAGTCGCTTCCTCTCTCCCTATGTCCTTTTGTATGCTTAAATCTTTAAAATTACGCAACGGATTTTGATGTTTTTTTAATAGATAAATTGATTGAAGAGGAAGGTTTATATGTATATTTCATAACCGTGCAAAGGCAGAGCGTTCCGCTAAAAAGTGATATAGCAAGGTTAATGTTTCGTTTAGCAGTTTGTTTTTAACTTGTTCGTTTCCGAATTATAATACTACTTCCTAATGAAAAATTTAGTACGAAGTAGATTTTATACACATGTAATTCTTGATGATTATTAAATTAAGAGAAAAACTTATTCAAAGTTGGTGAATATTTTTTGAATTTGGTGATTAAGCAAAAACTGCTAAATTATTGTTTTCAGTTCAGAAATTTCGCAGTTTACGTCAAAATATTTTTTGCAATTAAAAACTTGCGACTTATTTTAGCAATAAAGTAATAAATTTGAATAACGTATTATAAGGTTTTTAAAAGTTGGTGCTTGGTGTTGAAATGTTCCGGTTCGAAGCGTAAGGTAGCCAGTGAACTTACTTTTGCTTGAGGACATAAACCTCAGCCTCAGGTCGGCGTTACCAACGCACCAGTACCACAATTGGTGTCTCTAGGCGGCGTAAATTTCTTACCATTAGGAAATCCATCTGCTTGTTTGTCTTACTTTACCCTCCGAATTGAAATACGTCAACGGCAAGCTTTGACGGTATGGCGGCAGGAATAGCTAAGGCGGTGGTACCAATACGGGCGAGTCGCCACGAAGCTCTACCATCTTGTAGGGTGTCACGGTTTTAGTTACGGTAAGATTATGCTCGCCTTTTACAAGCTGCCTGGCAGGAAGGCAGATGCTCTGCAAAAGAAGCCCGGACCAACACGGAGAAAATCTGAACATGAAATATTTTTTAAAAACAATGATCGCAACCTATTGTGTACAGGAAACGTAAACCAAAACGAGGATTATAAAAAGTTTTGTAATTTTGCTAGTTCCCTTTTTTACCTAAATCTATTGAACATTTTTTTACCAAATTTTGCATAAAGAGCGGGTCAACATTTACGATACCGATTACCGTGAGAAAACCTTTTGTTTTCGTCGCTAAGCACAAAAAGTCACTTCAATGCGTGTATGAATTCGCGGGAACAGCTAGTCAGGATAATAACTAATTTAGGTTCCTAATGAAAAATATCAATGTGCTTGTCCACTGTTCACTGACTGCTCAGAAGATTCTTGAGTCTATTCAACGCAAACAATCAAATTTTCCCCATAACATTAGTACAAACTTGAAATTCGCGTTTTAGTTCCATATAGTGGCGAATTGAAATGCATAAAATGCACTCATACACATATTTAATTCAACGGGAAAGATGTAGATATACACATATTTATACTTAACAAAACTAACTCTCGACGTCAGCAAACCGCATGTATCACACACAATCAGCACTGTTATCTTTATAATACAACTCTAGTAATTGCATTTCTGTGTTCAGTTTAAAGTACATGGAGATCTTTTATCATAACTGTTAAGGAGAGGCCATATATAACGTGAGGTGTTGCAGGGCGGTGGAAGGGGGAGTCAAACAAATTTCACTTGATCATACTTTGGAGAGAGTCCGTCGCGGCAAATGTTTAACACTGATATGCAAACTAATTTAAATTACAAGAAAACTATTCTAAAAAAATAAAATAAATTCTATAATAATAAATAAATAAATTCTCCACTAAAATATGGCTATGTTACAAGGTACCAATATTACTTATCCGAATAAATTTCTACTTTCTACTTAGACTACTTTCCCAGCGTTTTAAAATTGGTCATAAAATAAAACTAATAGCCTTTTCTGTTCAAAACAAATCCAAGGTTTACAATTTTCTACGTTGACACTAAACATAGATTTTGAAAAATATTAGATGAGATTTATGAAGAGAAGGGATCATTGAAATTATCTCAAAATAAGTCTTACAGGTTTTTTTATAATGTAATATTAGCTTTTCAGAATCTAAATATGGCAACATTATATTTTTTCTAGCCGTTAGCCGTAAGTATGTAAATGACACGAGAAAAATCTAGCTAGTTAAACAAACATTG
>NJDD01001015.1:224203-237715 GCA_002245505.1 Calephelis nemesis | reverse complement strand
TATGCGAAAGGATAATAATTTCGCTTATTTTTTTTGATAAAATTCTTGTCTGGGGGGACGGGTTTTTCATAAAAGAAAATTTTGAGTGCAGCAGAGTAGAAGAAAATTTAAGAATTCAATATCATCAAGTCGTCAAGATTGTTTTATTTGGCACTCAATACTCTGTGCCTTCTACGTACGCTACGTAGGTACGTACAAACTCCGCAAGATATTTATTTATGTATGTATCCTAAATAAACCGTCTTAATTCTTAAGGCTTAGAGAACCAACCACACCTTAAAAATGAAACAATGATCTTCAATTTGTGCTAAAAAACATCATTTTCCAATAATATTTATTCATAAAGTTTCCTAAGTAATCTTCATTGAAATTCCTTAACTTAGCCTTTAAAAAGGCAATTAATAAAGATTATAAAATTAATTAACTCCCTTTGAAGTAGAATTTGAGAATTTCGATAAGAATTCTGTTGTTTTTGTTGTAAAACGTCTCTTGTGAATATAAAGGCGATGTCTGTTTAAACTCGAATTTAAAGATCTATGTAACAACCACTTTCAGGCTGGCTGGAGTTCGTAGGATTCCTATAGAAGCCATGTTATTTAAATATGGAGTCTTCTGAAATAAAATAATGTCATCTACAAATTTAAAAAAAATTCGCCCCGGACCGAACTTGAACCTATACCTTTTCCTCTCAAGCTAAGGAATTTTCTACCCATTTGAGCAACTGAGGATACTGAGCCTGTGGCGATATTTTTATTTACTTTTTTAAAAAAAAATGTATTTAACCCAAGTACAGCGCAAGTGCTAAAAAATTAAGATATCTTGTAAATATTAAACTATTTAATATCCCAGCGGACTTCTTTCCAACCGTTCGTTGTTTATATGGGAAATTTAGAATGTTGTTTTTCCTAGTTTCCTTGTAGTTTTTCCCATACAATATAGAGAATTTGTTGTATTTATTTTTTGAGGCCACGTCATAAAAATAGGAAAAATAAGAAAAATCATATGGCCAGTTCCGCTCGGGATCCTTTGTTAAATAAAGCTACAAGTATGTTAATAGCTTCCACACTCGGCTTTGTATTTGCAAATTACGTTATTCATATTATATTGTAGCCTGTATATTATTCTAAAGTATAAACTATATTCTTATAAGGTTTTCTCTAAATCCGTTCGGTAGTTTATGAGTAAAAGAGTAACAAACATCCATTCATTCCAACAAAAAATTGCATTTATATTAATCATGTTTTAAAAGTTTTAGGATAACGAACAAGCAGACGTCTCTGATGAGACACCTTTCAAATAAAACGCCATCAAAGTTACTGGTCATATAAAGTAAGAAAGTCATATAAAGTACATTCAACAACGGATTTTGAAACAAAAATATCAGTCTCTTTAGATAAAAGTTACCAAAATATTTGTTTTTTCGAACACGTGTAGGTTTTCAAAAAATTCTTTCGCGGTAAGTCAGTCAGTGCGGTGCCAGTTGTTAAAACGAAAAACCGCTGTCATTAAAATATAATATAATTCGATATTATTATTTTAAATTAACACTGTATATTCTAAAATAATTTTGCCGTCCTTTCATAAAATAATAAACAAATACTGCCATGTTCATTATTCCTTAACAATACAATACATCGCTTCGCTTCGCTTTTGAGGAAATTTATTGAAACCACATTTCAGGCAACCCTTCGATACTATGTGTATTTCGATAGAGAATTTAATTAAATTTTTTTCAATCATTGGAATCTGATTTTGACATATTCCTCGTAATGATATCGTATATTGAAATAAGCCATTCACAATAATATTGTATTATTGCATTTAAACAGAAGTGAGCAAACGAAAATTAATTAGTTTTTTTACAACTGTTCAGAATTTACAAAATTATTTTTTTTTATTTTAGTTGACATTTTTATAAAAAAGGAATGTTTGAGACATTAGAAATGAATTAAACTAACTTTTTTTATGACATTAGAATGCAAACAAGCAGACGGATTTCCTGATGGTAAGGAATTCACCAAAGGTAGTAATGGTGCGTTTGTTAGCCCTTTGCCAAAGGTAAGTTTACCGACTACCTTACTTTCCGAAAGGGAACACGGCAACAGCAAGCACTGATGGTATTCAGGCAGAAATACGTAAGGTGGAGGTACCAATCCGGGCGAGTTGCTGCCAAACTCTACCATCTAGTCAGATGTCACGGTGCTAGTGACGGTAAGCCTGCGCTCTTCTTTCACGAGCTGCCTGGCAAGAAGGCAGATGGTCTATTCTGCAAAGGAGCCCGGAACCAACACGGGGAAAGGTGTTCAATAATTGAAATTTCGAAATGGATCTTATTTTTTATGTTACAGTTGATTGTATGTTGTCAAGTTGTTTAAACTTTTCAAGTTCACTTTCTCGTGTCACGTACAAAATCTAATATCTTCTTATCTATTATCTTAAATATCTTCTGTTTGCATTTTTTGTCTGCATGTTCACGTCCTATCTGATCCTCCGGAGCCAATAACTGCGGCAAACGCAAGCTTCCCTCCCAATCCAAACACAAACTCTCACAACACTATACTGTCACCGTCGGTCTCGGCAACGAAGATCTATCTTACGGCCGGTGCCTAACGCCGAGCGACGAGCCACTACTCCTCCATCAAGTTCGCCCAGTAACCAGAACGCAGCACCAAGTCGAGGTACGGTCTGCCGAGAGACAGCCCTTGTTGCTGGTATTGTAGAGAACAGCTCAATCCATCTAAATAATGATGTCTCGGGCTGAGCACTCTGCTCGGCCCACAAAGCCCGATGAAGTTGTTCACAAAAAAATTCTGCACGTTGCAATTGGGTTGGCTTATGATCTTCGAAGCGAACTAATCAAACATACGTAATCCATGATTTTAAACTTAAATCGTATTATTAGCATTTTTTAATTATTTATACGGGATACTCACGATTTAGTTTTATTTTATTTCTCGATACTTTGGCCTAGTTGCATAGGCTGTCGTGACCACGGTATCCCGTATATATAATTAAAAAATGCGAATATGTTCTCTAATATGCTACACGACGCAAACTCTGACAGTGATACAGCTTAGTACGTGAAAATAGTGAAGCCAGAAAAATAGGAAGCGTCACTAGTGTTAATATTTCGGGGGTAAATAATGTGAACAAAAACGATTAAGAAAATTGATACAAAAAGGCGTTACTTTGCGGAAATCCATACTTAAATACAAGTAATATTATTAAGTTTTCAATATTTGGCGGAAAATTGCATAATAAATTAGATTTGGATTGAAAGGCGATTAAGGTACGAATAGTATTTTGTCAACAATATTAAAGCGAAACGAATCATAATACGTATTATGTCGAATATTCTCCGAACTTTCAATAAAACAGAGAGCTCCAAACCGCAGCGATAATTGTTTATCCATTTTGACGATTGTTAGTTTTGGTTATTATTACAAAGAAAATTGTACGAGTAAATGAAAAATACAAACGTCGACAGGCATTGTTTTTACTTGCATCGTATTTTTATTTTTTTAGCACTTGCCCTGTGCGTGGGATAAATTTCTATAAATTTTAAAGAAAGAAAAAATTTCGCCCCAGACAGGATTTGAACCTGTAACCTTTCGTCTCAAGCCGACGAATGCTCTAACCAATTGAGCTACTGAGGATTCAAGTCCCGTGGCGAAATTTTTAATTCCTTTCTAACCCGTTAACGCGGGTAGTTATGTCCTATAGATACACAATTCTGAGTACCCATCAAATGAGTTCATCATTACAGATGAAATTCACATTTTAGAATGGCCATAACTTTCGTTTCATGCATAGTATTTTTATTTTTTTAATTTTTTAGCACTTGCCCTATGCGTGGGATAAATTTCTATAAATTTTAAAGAAAGAAAAAATTTCGCCCCAGACAGAAAGCGAATATCCACGAGGCTCCCCTGATGGTAAAAGATAACCGCAGCCTTTAGTCACCATGGGTGTTATAGGTGTGTCTCTATTGAAGCAGGGGTATTGGGCCTAATGGGCAAGTCTACCGGCTACCGTACCCTCCGGACCGGAACTTGACATTGTCATTATGGTGGTAGGAACAGTTAAGGCGGTGGACTCCTACCAGGGTAAGTTGCTACACAGCACTCTACTACGAGTGGTCTAGTTGGTAACAATCCATTTCGACGCAGACTTAGCAAACATGAAGTCTTATTCTACATCTTCTGAATGAATAACAATAATAAATAGATAAATATCTCTGGACAAGTTACACAAATTCAATCTAACCCCAAAGTAAGCAAATTATATGCTTGTGTAATGGGTGTTAGTCAACGATTCTAATACATAGAATTACTTAAATAGATACCAGAATAAATTTAATAAACACCCAGACCCGGTAATGCAGACATAAATGTCATCACACAAATGCCTATCCCCGTCGGGAATTAAACCCGAGCCTCACGGTTGGTCGGTGTAGTTAGGCGTGTACGCTAACCACACGACCAACGAGGCGGTCTGAAACCTGGCAAGTTTTGTAATCATAATAGACAATGATACATACCAACATAAAACTTTGTTAATACGGTAAGTATAACGTAAAAGTAATAAAAAATGGCCGACCGCACCTCATCTTAGCAACTTAGTCCAGCTGATTTATTGTTATAGGTTCCATTTATGTCACAGAATGCCAATATGTAGCCAGTGCATTACTTTAGCTTTAACCCACTTATTATTAATCGACTTACTGTTTAAAAAATTAAAAAAATAAAAGTCCAGTAAGCAGCCCTCGCCTGATGTTCTCAACATGAGACTGTATTCCGATCTGGGTGCTGATTATGTATCTCAGTTGCCAACTTAAAATGGAAAAGTGTACATCAAATAGCTGTCAAATGACGTCATCTGTGTTTGCTATCTCTATTGTATATAGTCTCTATTGTTAGTCACTGGACATAGCAAATATAAAACCATAGAGAGGTCAATGTATAAAACACATCATTTGACAGCTTTTTGATGTAGACTTTTCCTTTTTGAGATGGCGACTGAGATACATAGTCAGCCCCCTGGTGGTAGATGTTAGAATTATATAGACGCGTCGCAAGTATCCATTGTACGGTCTATGCGAAAAAAATATAACTCTATTTTATTTATGATCTTTGGCACGTAGATTGACATGTTATATCATCCAATAATTTGAACGGCTGTTGTTTCTCGATCAGCATTTTTAATTTATTTTTTGTTTCTTGCCCGACCATAATATTTGTAATAGGTAATAATAGTGCTAATATTATAATGGTATCAGCTTGAACTAGTGCTACATGGAAAGCTTTGCCGTGATTAAATTAGGGAGAAACTTAGACGGGGAAAGCTAAACACCAGTGTTGGGGTGTAAGTACTGAGCTTTTCCTTATCGGACTCATGTTACCACACTCTATCTCTATGCCTTATTATCACTTTTTTGTGCTTTATGTTTAGAGTCAGATTAAATTTCTAGTTGTTTTTTTTACTATTTATTTGTGGTAAGTTTTACTCTGTTAATAAAATGTTTTTTTTCTGATGTCCTCTGTCTACAAGACTTCCTCGATAACTGTAGTTTCAAATGTAATTTTAATTAAAGGCCATTGCTAGTAAAGTACTGTGCAGCAATTTGCAATTGTAGAGACCCACCTCCTTACCTATTCTGACTCAATGGGACAAAGGTGGTAATTCTGCTGTTCACAAACTAATTTTAGATTCGTGATATCTTTTTTGTCATATTTTTAATCAACGTTTTCCAACTTAATAGATAAACATCTTAAATGTCGTGTACAGACTAATTTGATAGGAATAAAAGTGTTTTGTCTCTTTCTATTACTTTGAAAGAAGATAGCGATAACCTAAAATTAGTATAGAGAGTGCGACAAAATTGCCACCATTGTCATGTTCCAATGCGGAGTGTAGGGTAGTTGATAGACTTGCAAATTAAGTCTACCACTCCGGATTCAGGACGATACAATTCATTCTTAACATCTAGGTGGTATAAAAGCTAGAAGACTATCAGAATAGCATTTTTACCGTTTTATGCCCTGAAAAATAACTATATTGTTACACAAATGACGTGTACTATCAGAAACCAAGGCAGAGTAATCTAGTTAATGCATACATTTCGTATCGTATTTATACATAATATAAATACGAAAGAGTGTTTGCCTGTTACGGTTTCACGGCTAAACACTTGGACCCATTTTGGTTTTGGTGGACCATTGATATGCATAAGACCGTGATCAAACAAAGGCTTTTTTTACAAGAATCAAACCTACACAGACGAAATCGCGGGTAAATAAAAGTAAATGATAAACTATCATTAATTTTGGTTTAGTAGCAATGCCATTTAAATTTAACGAAGATCTCGTACCAAATCCCGTTGCTTATAAACTATTAATAAGCCTCAGTATAACGGGGAAAGTAATTTGTAATTCCTTAGGCTGGATTCATAAAATGTCTAGAATACAGCTTTCGAGGTTGATATACGGGTGCCTCAACATTCTGTTTTAATTATAGTTATCTGTTATTCGTTGGTTGCCTCTGAACTTTGCATCTTTACGAATTAAATATGGGTATTTTTTTATATTAGAAGGCAAATAAGGAGACGGATTTCCTGATAGTAAGAAAGCTGCCTAGAGACTCCAAAGATAGTACCATCGTTGCCAAAATGAGGCCGAAATATTAGTCCTCAAGCAAAAGTAAGATTACCGGCTACATTATCCTCCGAACCGGAACAATTAGTAGTGCGTGTATTGTTGGTGTTAATAAAAACAGTTTAGTGGTATGTGTTGTGTGGAGCTGGATATCTTTAGGGGTTTTGGCTTCCAGTAAGTCCAATTCATTCATAGCGCTCTATTTTTCTTGTTTTGTCACGCCATAACACGTATATATATTTTTGGCAGAATATTGCTAGTTAAATAATTTCATTTGGATTTAAGTATGGACTTCCGTAAAGTAACACCTTCTTTTATCAATTTTACTAGCTGTTCCCGCAAACTTTGCTCCGCCCGTTCAGTTTGTATAGGGAAAATTAAAAATGTTGTTTTTCCCAGTTTCCTCATAATCGAACAGGATAAAATGTATTCTATGTCCTTCTCCTGGTTCCAAGCTACCTCCCCACCAATTTTCAACCTAATCGGTTGAGCCGTTCTTGAGTTATAAATAGTGTAACTACCACCACTTTCTTTTATATATATAGATTACAATTGATTTTACTAGTTAACAATTAAAAATGTATTCATTACACAATGTATGTCGGTCTGAAAATTATATCAGTGTATCATACATCGAGAAATAACTAGTTGCCCAGATTTAAACGTGTTAGTAAAACTATTTCAGATACGATAAGCTCTAAGAAACAAAAGCTTAGCGCAGCGGGAAGATATATCCCACGATAATTCTGAGGGCGAAGTTGACATTGTTTGAATATATTTTGATATTCAACCACAACCAGATGACACGATGGATTTGCATGTTTACAGTATACAAATAGTTTGGGCGGGATTAAGAGAAAATATAGAAGAAAGTTTTTCACAATTATTAAATTTCCTATACCAATTTAAGAAATAGAGTGCTGTGACGTGTACGGTGGGGATTCACTACCTTACTTAGACAATCAAACGTTCTTTCTAGTTTAGCGGAACATTTATATAAAAAATAAAAGAATTAAGTTTGCTATGTTTTTTATTCACCCAAATCATATTACACTAGTAGCCTTAAATCTGAATGTCTTTAGACTTACTTTCAAATTAAACAGGTTATACCTATCTGTTAAGTTTCATGTGTCAATTTAAGTAAACTTCATACAAAGTTCGGGTTTGCTATGTATCTATGGATGTCCCGCCTCTTATTACGTAGTAGTTATATACTCTTTGGTTCTATCTCGGACGCTCAAGCGTCACAAACCAAAGTAGTTAGTGTCTAACGTCCGAAGCATCTTAACCATCCCAAACGATTTATAAAAACGCCATCTAGTAATTTGTAGGTGAATCTATTGTAAATAGGTAGGTAACAGTTATTTATATCCACAGAGTACAGTAATAATTCTTGAAACTAATGTTCATGTAAAAATAAAAGTATACACATAATCTGATAATAAAACTACTTTTTACATTTGTTATTAACTAGCCGACACGGCGAATTTCGTTTCACATAACAATAATAGCTGCGAACGTGTTTGTATGGAAGAAAGCATTACTTTTCCTATTTTCCACGCAAATTTTCCCATTTTTTTGCTTCATAAAACCTTTTCCTGACTGTAACTAACACAATAAAATAGTCCATCCATGCGATGACCACGCAAAATGGGGATTCATTTTTATGTTTGTGCATATCAAGGGGAATATATTAGTATAGGTATATAATCTAGTAGTAGGTACGCATTGGGAAAATGTTGTTTGAGAACGTTCAATTTTAAACGTCTTCTAAACTAGGGCTTTTAGATGTACGGTACGGCTATTAAGTAAAACTAGCGATCGGCAATCGAAACGTTACCAATTGCCTTAAGTTACTTTTCAAATATTTCATTCAGATGCTTATATAATATCAAAATAACAATTGTTAAACAAGAATCTCGCGTTACTTTGCCATTGCTTGGCTTTTGCACGTCGCATAACTCAATCGAACTCGTACGGATTCTTCAATATTTCACTGATGACAAACATATATACCCTTCCATACATATATATAGCAATTCCTTACCTATAAACTCGTTAAATACAGGTCCCTATTAATACTTGTACCTAATTACAGGTATTAATCGGTATTAACACGGATATTTACTAGGTATCGGTATCGGGGCCGGTATACGGAGTACATAAATACCCACTTTGGAAGCGGAGTACAGGTATCCAAATAGCAAGTACCGCTAAGTACCAGTATAGAACCTGTGTGTTGGTATCGGTTCCAAGCCTTGCTTACCGGGTAGGCACAAAGAATTTCACTGATTGACTAGATTATTTTTGAATAATATCTCCTAACAAGTAGATACTAAAGGAAAATAATCAAAAGTCACCAAACTCACTGAGATTTATTCGCAATTAAGTAAGAGCAATAAAATTTGGACCCAAACTCAATAAAGCAAATAAGCAATAACTCAAGTAGTCCCTCTTGGCTAGCGTTTCTGAAACTCCATGATGAGAAAATCAAGGAGACTGTCCTGGCAGTGGCCATGTGATCTGTTTTTTTAGGAATTTGTAATATTTGTATAGCATTTTTGCTTTTAAGTTGTACTTTGTGTGTACAAAAGGGATCTGTAATACTGGCAGAAAATACTCTTATTATAGTATTTTTGGTTTTAAGTCGAACAAAGTGTGTACAAAGGGTATTTGTAAAACTGGCAGAAAATACACTTATAATAGTATTTTTGGTTTTAAGACGTACAACATGTGTACAAATGGTAGGTATCTGTAATACTGGCAGAAAATACACTTATTATAGTTTTTTTTTTTAAATTGTCCGCTATCTGTTGAACGCTTCCAATTTATTTCGAGAAAAGATTGAAACTGTTGCCGGAAATTTATTAGATAATTTAACAAATATACTAGTCAGCAACAAGTTGGCTAAGTGCCCGGTTGGCTACAGGTTTACCGACTATCACATTGTGGGAGTATAAGTACTTACGGCGAATCGTGGTTGCCGTTGTTTTATCGATACTTAGTTTGTAGCTCTTTCTTAAAGATGTTTAATTACTTACTTTTTCAACGGGCGGAAAATGAAAAATTGACGTAGTTTATTCCGATCTGTAGGGTTATGAATTTCGATATCATGCGAATTGGAAATTGGTATCGTATATGTCATTTTAGGTACTTTTGAACACACTACTAGCAGATAATTAACATTCAATTACAAATCAATTGAAAGAATCCGATAAAACAATTTATTGTTTACTATTAATTAAATGTTAATAATTCTCCAGTATTGTGTTCAAGAGTACCTAAAATGACATCGAGGTTCAAGTTTAATCCTATTGGAATTTCTAGGAGAGTTTCTGTTTTTCTAGAGAGTTTCTAAGCAAAATCAGTTCATTCCTTTTTGCATTACAGTGATAAATCCGCTCTCATTGACTTTCGAATTTATATTACTCGTAATATGTATTCTGAGACAAATTATACAAATTACATCGAAATACTTAAATAGATATCAGTATGTATTTAATAAATACCCAGACCCAGAAATACAGTTCATTACGCAAATGTCTGCCCTCTTGAATCGAACCAGAGTCCCGCGAGACTCAGGCGGCCAATAATAACAGTAACAGCTATAAATATGCAAAAGCCTGGTAGGTAGGTACTTTTATTTTTTCTTTATTAAATTTTCAACATTTCTATTTTTTTAAGTTAATTTGTCCCTTTTCATAACCGGCTAAGACCTTTAGGTCATGCTGCCGCGTTACACAACGTCATATCAGGGTCTTATGTAAAGCGGTGGCCTCCTTACTCAAGCTCATTTAGTGAGATTTGAGGGCAAGAAGAAAATACACGTATATTCATTTCTTCATAAATATTTCAAATGCACACTTTAGATGAACAGAATTGAACTAATTGTTACCTGAATTAACTAATTTTACTCATAATTTACACTAAGTTTAATACACACGAACAAACTACGACCATATTCTTTCACGATATCGTAAAAACTTTCAATTTTAGTTTTCAATCGGACTGGGGTTCCAGCTATCAAATTAATTATATCAGACGTCAATCAGAACCATAGAAATGGGATATGCTTAGAGGTCAATGATCAAAACTGTCATTTCAATAAAATTTCACACCCATCATAGTCCAATATATCGGAAAAACTGTATACTTACAATATATTTAAACGATCTAAATAAAAATGAGCCCCTATGTCCCTTGGTCTGGGCACCACACGTGAACAAATAAAACATTTTTTTATATTTGACTAGCTGACTAGACGAACTTTGTTCCACTCGTTCTGTTTGTATGGAAAAATTTAAAACCTTTCATGAACTTCCAAAAATAATTCAAAATTAACAGTAGCCAAATTGGTCCAGCTATTCTCGAGTTTCAGTGAGACTAATGAACATCAAACTTATGTTCGAATCAAGAAACAATTGTTCTGTTTTACCTATTTATCACTTACATTTTATTATTTTATAAACAGCTTAATTATCGGTGTCACTTATAACAACATAATCAGGGCTTGAACTTAAACTACTATTAAGTATTCTCAAGTTGTAACCGGTAGTTTATTTATCAAATAATAAAATATAAGTAAGTTTATTTTGATTTAATATTTTAATCCAAGACAGGACAATATCTGTCAGTTCTGTGTAGAATATCTATATATAATAAATATAATTCTATGTGTTTGTATAACTCTTCACGTCTGAACCGATTTAGTTGCATTTCCGCAAGCATATTATCTCAATGGATTCCAAAATGGTTTAAAATTATAATTGGAACCATTTTCATCACACCTCAATAATTTAACTTATCTAATTTTAGGTAAAAAAAATATCGGACAATTGTAAGGAAAACAGGGAAAACCCCGCATATTTTTTTTACATACAAAATGCTACAAAGGGTAGCTAGTTTTTCTAATAACGGTCTTTGTGAGAGTCACTTAATTTTTAATTGTAATATGTCGCTAACCTGTTTGATAACTTAACCAAACTTTTCTACTTACTCCTCAAGGACTTTGCATAATGATAAAATGATGTCGCATTTATTTACTGTACATTACACGCGGTTTTCCAGATCCATTTAAACCCTGCCCATTTCTGAAGATACGTTTAGTTTAATAAGTTTAATGATATGACTATGAGATGGAGTAAAATTCAATATTTTAGTAATATCCAAATCCGTATATTTCTGTAATCCGTATAAATCCCCGCATAAACCCCAGTGAAATATATTATGGGTACTAAATGAAAGGGTTTATGAACGATTACCGCATTTTGCGATTCCCAAATATGAATGAACTCTTTATTGTGCACAATTAAACTTACTACGAAATAAGTACAATTAACTAATATTTTCCTTCACAACTATTAAAAACTATTCTTAAGATACTATGTAGTTACTAGCCGACCGCTACTAACAGTTTTTATTTAAATTTAAAGCATTATTTTTTTTATTTTTCCTGCAACTTTAATAGTATTTACAGCTATTTTACAATAAAGATTATAATCGTTTTGACCTTTTTCACAGCTATACAATTTATTACAATATTCTACAATCGAATTAGATACAAAGTTTTCGGATGTCCAAAAATAACCGCACATTAAAAGTATTTTCTTTGTACTTTATTTCATGATGTTTTTGAATGAAATGAATATATATATAAACTGGAAATTAATAATCATATTTAGTAATAAATTACAAAAATAATAAATTAAGAACAGCAAAACTGTAGTTTCAGACCTTATGTGGTAAATTGCTATGCAACAGTCTGTCCGGGTAGGAATAGTTACCATACCCCGCTGCTACAACGACCGCGTCATATCCCGTAGACTAAACATACAAAAAAACGTTAAAGCGTATCCGAAACATATTAAACAGAAAAGCTGTAAACTGGAAAGCTTTGTTTCCTTATTATTCACGAAACTCTTGTTCAAGCTTGGTAATCGTTATGAAAAGCGGGAGCTGCCGGGAGCGTCGGTGGAAATTCCTAAATTATTAATAAAGGTACTGCGTTGAACCTTGACCCTCTTTTATTTGGATCAGGCTTGCATGAAATGGAATTGCAGAAATAATGTTAAGTAAACTAAGTAAAACATTTTTCTTCATTAACTTGAATAGCCCCTTGTTCTCAACAACGGAGCCGCTGACGAAATAAACATTTGATGTTTAACAGACTGACGTTTTTGCAAGAGATAAATGTTATACTACTGGAGGTCTTAACAAAGACTTGGTATAATTTCCAATTACTGCTGATTATATCTAAGTTTGGGGTCTCTATTTCATTTTGATTTTCTTAATTGACAGCACAAGACTTTTCGAAAGACAGTCCTTTAAGTAAGAGTCAGCACAATTTGGAAATGAAATTAACAGGGTTACTCTTGAATCTCGGTTTTATGCAAATTGGAAATTGGAATCGGATTCATTTTAGGTACTTTTAAACACAGTACTTTACTGTTTTCAGAAGTACCTAAAATGAATTACTTTACTTTTTATGATTAATGAAACAGTACTCCGTTAGTACTGTGTTCAAGAGTACCTAAAATGACATATCCGATTCCATTTTCTGATTTGCATGAAATCGAGAATCAAAGGTAACCCTACAGGTCTTTGTGAGGACTATACGCATTCAGTAGAATTATACAGTGCGACCAATTTATCTGTTCAGTAAACATCATCGCTAGTGTGACTAATATTTGTGATAGAGAATTTTACATAGAAAATAGCTACATCAATAAAAAAATGAGAAAAAATGTTGTTGTAGAAGTTTCATTTAAAGCGCACTTTAGGAACCAAGAAATGACGTTACCCGCGGTTAAGTTATAGAAGAGAGAGAAAGATAGAGGGAGGAGGAATAGGGAGAAAAGAG
>NJDD01001015.1:210097-223762 GCA_002245505.1 Calephelis nemesis | reverse complement strand
TGGTGAGAGACTGAAGTTTTTTTTAAATAATTTAATAGAAATATCAATTACATATTACGTGGAATACATCAATCCGTGCTAGTATTTTAAATTTTTGTTTGTTTGTGCGAAAAATATTTATCTATCATCTGAACATTAAATTTGCTCGACTTTCAAAAAATCACATTTTATAAGAAAGTTCGAAAAACTTTATGTATTAATGAACGACTCAAAACACGACACAAGCAACACAAGCACAAGTTATGTTTTGAAGAAAATTTGATTACTACTTTTTAAATATTTTTATTTTAGTTTCTTCATACACCATTAAGTAATGTTTTATTATGAAATTATCGATGGTGGTTGACGTAGCGCGCACTGCCATTGCACGAATATCCAATCCTTAAAACTTTTCAAAATTGGGATAAAATATCATGTGACGAGCAGGCGCTACGAGGCTTACGCGGCTGGCGAATTGGCCAGGAAAGCGAGTAGGTAACTGTTGTTGTATGTCAGCTATTTATGCGCAACGCCGGTAAGAATCAGCAGTGGCTTGTTAAATACATGAAACTATGGCAAATGGAGATTATACTTTAACAACGATTTGACGTCATTTCCAAATATTGCTGCCTCTCTCTAATGTAAAGGCCTGTCTTTCAGGGAGTCTTGTGATGTCAGTTCATAAAATTGATAGCGTTGAATTCTTTTTCGCCTTTTAGTATTTAAAACAAATTCCAAAACATTTCTTGAATTTTTTTTTGCGACCTTGGGTTTTGAAATTTTAATAGTCTTATATCAAATCGAGTAAACTAATAGTTCTATTTATCAAAGGATCCTAGAAAACCGCTTTTAGAAGAATTTTCTTTGTACTAAAAATAGTTACATTTGACAAAAATTAAAAAATCAAGCTAATGATAGTCATTTGTTTCAACGAAATTTAATATTATTAATGCGGAAGTCGACCGACTTTTAGCGCGAAACCGCTCAACCTATTTTGATGAAATTTGAGATGCATACAGTTAAAGGTAGCAGGTTATTTTTAAAAAATGGAACCTGAAACTATTCTAGGCGATCGCGATGGTATGAGAATCGTAAATAGTCTACGTTACATTGACGAAGTCGCGGGCAAATAGCTAGTCTTATTTTTTATTTGATTGACTGATTGATAAATGCAAAACATTTTTAAAATAAAATAAATTGTACTTTCGGAACACGTTCAAAAAATCAGCTGTAAGATTTTCATAATTATATCAAAGTAAAAAGGAAGCCCTTGGTAAGCAAGTTTTTATCAAAAAAGAAAATCCTTCGCAAGGCAAGATGTACGAAACACGTTCCAAACAAAGCACCGCGGAAAGCCTTTGAGGCTTAAACGCTGTTCATGTAGCCCTTTGTAGTTGTTATATGTATATTAGAATATTATACAGCTAATTTTCTGAGGATGAAAAGGGACGACCTTTTACCTGACTACCCTTTTTACATAAATCGTGTTTTGCTTGTTAACTATTAAATTAATGATAATAAATATAAACTAAGAAATATCTGGATGTTTATACGTATAATTATCTACAATAGACTATTAAAACAGCGTCATCATTTATTAAAAAATACGAAATATTTGTACGGATAAAAAAATTACAAATTTTACATTTAAAATAAAACATGAGACACACTTAACAAAAAAGCGTACGTCTTCGCAGTACATATAAATAGATTATTTTGTCGCAAAAAAATGAAAAGGGCGATTATAAATGTTGTAGCTTAAAATAAAACTTTAATCACTTTAGAACAAAACTTTAATTTAATAAAAATAAATTTAAAATCACATTAAACATAAAAAAATACATAACACATTTTAATCACATTAAAATAAAAAAAATCATTGACACATTTTAATCACATAAAAATAAACAAAATCACATAAAAATATTTTTAATAGCATCAAAATAAAATTTTGATCACAATGAAATATTTTTATTGGCATCAAAATTACATACATATTAAAATAAAATTTTCATGACAGTAAAATATAATTTTACATAAACCACATTAAAAATAATTTCACCACAAGAATAAAATTTTTGTTACATTGAAATAAAATTTTGCGACATAAATTTTAAATAAAGCAATTGAAGACAAAAACATACCTCGAAACTCCAACCGCGCGAACTTTTCATTCTTCCATTTTAGCACTTTAAACCGATTTAATTTTACAACCAGCGCCATTTTAGCGTTTGATTGTATTTATCGCGGTTTGTTAATACTTCTCTAGTCCTGCAATACGAAAACTTCGAAACTGACAGACGTGTACGACATTTTCGTAGCGGGAGAAGTTACTTTGTTGGAAAATCGCTAGCGAACGTCTATTCGGAAGTAGACTCGCCAGCGATGTGAGGAAGGGCGGCTCCGGGCAAAGCCTTAATATCTACCCTACCCCGTACCCCCGCCCAGGGATACAGCCGCACTCCAGAGGATCTAGCACGTGTCCCCACTGATATCGAATAGTTAAATCGACTTTTTACTCGATGAACACTCTCCCATTAAATGTGTCTTTAAGTATTTAAATTTTTAGTTATTTTATAGAAGAGGGGACAGTCAGAATACGGGCAAGTAGCTCCCTGATGGTAAGTGAGCATCGTCGCCCACGGTCATCCGTAATGATAGGAGCATCATGGATGCGTTGCCAACCTTGGTATCGAGGAACGAGTACGCTCTTCTCTTGTAGGTTGCTAAGTCAAATCCGTTTGGAAATGTCGTCGCTGGTAATTGGTGCCATATAAGTGTATTACAAGGTCAGAAATGTCTAACGATTTACACGGTAGAACACCGCCGCTCGTCAAGGTCCTGGTTATACTCCGAAAATACTAGCCTAATTGAAATATGTTTTTACGTTAACTAAAGTCTTAAAAATTTGCCGTGGATTCAATATTATGGATGATCACCAATCAATCTTAGCCTTCGTGATGATCGGGAGTGAGTCTGTTAGTACGTGGTGCCTTTTTACAGCTTATAAATAACTTGTAAGGTATTTAAGTATATTTCTGGATGTTGATAATCTGGGTGAAACCCAACCCAACTTCCTAAGCATTTCGCAAATAACTAACTATATGACTACCTATAGGAACGTTTTACTTTGACGTATTTGCAACATATTGAACTTTTCGTCACAGCCCATAAATGGTTGGCGATACAAAACAATTTGTCGGAAAAAAATGACTGACGATCCTTTTTTGACATGGAACATTTTGCAGCATCACCGCTGACGATAAGTACTTTAAAATAAATTGATGTTTAAATTGGAATATTATATTATGATATATTTTTTGCATTTTGAAGTTGTCACAAAAACCACATGAAACGTGGTTTTATTTTTTAAAAAATAAAAATTTAACTGACGTTACAGTCGAAGTATAAATTTTCAAAAATACTTTACAGAACAAAAATACTTTAAATAAGTCGATTGCCTTGCCGAATTAAAAAAAACACACTCAGAAAGAGGTGGCATCAAATACCTAGGTAAAAGCAACCAACGATATAGGGTGAATTTTGTAGTAGAGCCTCTGCAAAACCTAAATCCAAATTTTAAATGAAAATGCGTGTTTCTTGGCAAAATTTTGCAATATGGCCCAGTACGTAGGGCTAAACTGGATATTTAGTGTCAACGAATTTCATTGGATTTGTTGATCAACTAAGTTTAGAAATTGTTTTCAGCGCTAGACAGAGCGGACGTATTGTTCCAATAATTGACAGCGCTTCTACAAAAAAAAGCAAGGGCTCTCCCTTTATTGATAAGTAAGAGCGTTGCGGATGTCAACATGCAAAAGTTCACGATACGGATACAGATTGTAATTCCTGAAGAAATTGATACACACGGTTAATATTCTCACTAACACATCTATACACTTTGCCTAGGTACTGAGAGAGGGACTTAAAGTGAATATTATATGTATATACGTATTTCCTAACAAATCTATTTAAAGTTATATATATATATATATATTCAAATATATACGTAGTATGACGTATTATTTCAGATATCTATTATGAATTCGAAAGTATAAAACGTCACTTATTGATCTCAATGGGAGGGAATTAGTCTTAAAATAAAAATGAACACCTATACAAATTCATTTATTTGCATATTGTTTTATTTCTATTTTCATTTACTATGTACGTAATAAATCTATAATATGACTATAAATTTATAACATATTCTTTCGACCAAATTCAACTCGATCCCACTTCGATAATTGTTCTTGATGGGACTAATTTATTTTCGTTTCCACTTAATACGCATCTAACTAAAAGTTACGACATTTCTCTTGTGGACTTGAAGTCATTAAAGGAAATTGTCGGATGAACTTTGACTGACGTTTTACACCTGCATTATTTCTTACATTGATCATAATATTATAATGTAAGTTTAAAAAGTATCTGCATATGTACAGATGCAATTTTTTCTATCTTTTTTATAAGAGGAAGTAAACAGGCATTTGGGTCATCTGATGGTAAACGATCACCACCGCTCGTGCGGAGGTCACAACTACAGAAGTAACTACGTCGTAAAGTACCTACGTCACATCCGTTTAGAAATACCGCTACTGGATTGGTTACATAAAGTTGAAATGTCTTCGGAATTGCAAAAATAGTGGATCGCCATGCATCAAAGTGGTGACCATGAAACTTTAAGCTCAGCCGCGACTTCCAAAGATGAATCCCACATGATAAATGTGGTATAAAACGCTAGTTGAACCAATATTTCGCAGCGCGACAAAAGAGCAAGCTGATTGAAAAAAGCTCGGTCGTGGCCGCTTCGGGAAGCTCTACGTTGGATGCGGTCAAAAGGAATAAGCTTGTCCTGGGGTGCCCCGCAAGATGATAAGAACAGTATAAGAACAGTATTCCAAGTGAGGCCGAATTGCGATGGGACAGCTTGAAATACTGTCTCGCCCTACTAAGCACACCAAGCTTTTTTTGAGGTTATTTTAGCCTTTCTTTTCAGATGAAAACGAAACTGAACATCCGTTAATATGTTGAGGGCAAGAATTCTAATACTGGTTAATACTGGTTAATATGTTGGTGGCAGCATTTAAAAAAAATGTTCTTAAAAGTAGGTGATGCAACAAAGAGATTTTTTCTAGCGGAGAACGCACAAACTTGTGTCTTCTTGGGGTTGAATTGTACCAAGTTGTGTTGGCCCTGATTTGAAGTTTTAATCAAAAGATTCCCGACTTGAGACACAAATTTGTACCTGTTATCAATGACGTGATCCCTAGATATTTTGGATCGGCCGAAGCATAAAGCTTTCCCAGTAATATTATTTGCATGGTAACAAGTGTTACTTATTTGTAACTTATCATTGTCATGCAGAGGAAACAGTCTGGACGAAAGATGACACCTTTGGGGATCACGGGCATTGACTTGCCTAGTCTTGTCATCGGTCTACTCTGCCAAAAAACTGGTGATCCAATAGCATGATTTGCCGAGCTGTTCATAGGAGGGAAGCTTTGGCAGAACCACCTTGTGCCACACCCGATCGAAGGCCTTCGCTGCCTACTCAAAGTCAACGCTTCTCCCTTTCTCTTCACTACTTGCGCCTATAGTTGAATGAGTAAACTAGAAAATCACAAGCTGAACGAACGCGACAAAAACCGTACTGACGACCACTTATAAGCTGGTGCTCTTCATAGAACACTAAGAGCAGACATTTAATTTTGGTTTCCATGATTACGGAAAGCAAGAAAATTATAGGCCGTTAGTTGAACAGATAAGAGCCTCTCTTTTTTGGGATCAAGTGCATTATCGCTATTCTCCACGAGCTCGGTACAAGGCCTGATACGAGTAAGTAAGCAAGCTAAAAGAGACACGTTAGCACTAATTAAAGGTAAAGAATTACTTGCTAAAATATTACCCCATGTTGAGCCGGCTCCCTTGGGTAGAATAGAACCTCTGTCTTATGTAGCCGGATATCACAAATGCCTCATTTATAGTCTATGTTTTACCTATGCCAGCTGTTGTGATGTTAGCGCTTGCCATTATTTGTTCCCTGATGGTTCTTAACTTGACAAAAACAAACAATTGTTTATTGAAGTCGTGCGCTAACAACCCCTCGAGCAAAGAGGCGGTCAAATGACGAAGGTGTGACTTGTTACGGATCTCGGGCGATTAGATTGTGCAGTGTAGCGGAAACAGCGCCACAAAGCGTGCCCATAGTTTAAAACTTTTAAACTTTTACTTTGACAAAAATTATGAAAAATCTTCACATATTTCATGAGTTAAAATACGCTTTTTGTAGTCCAAACTATATAGTAGTAGTATTTCACAAACCAAAGTGTTTTCCTGTTTTTTTTACTTTGCCATGGAGCGATGATGTGGTAAAATTTTAATGCATCTTTCTTCTATTGGTTGGGTTGGCTGGATTTTTTTATGTTTTTTTTTCTGATATCCGATATAAATAAATAAGCATGTATATTACACAAAGTATACACAATATGTATGGCAAATCACACATCTATATCTAACACATAAATTGATGCTTGTATAACTTTATATTGCTTGGTGTTTTGTAGTGTTAAAAATATTTTTTCAAGTTTAATAGGATAATAAATAATTTTATCAAGCCCTGAAATAGTTATTTTACTTCAACTTCTCTACAAACAGATACAGATTCCCGTTTCGCGTTGTCATCGCATCCCACTTGAATGGATGGACCAATTTTGTTAATTCTTTTTTCGAATAAGGATCACATATACAGAAAAATCAGGAAAATTGCCGGGAAAGTGGGAACACAATAGGAAATTCTCGTGTCGGCTAGTAGATTATAAACGTCGTAGTCGTTGCGAAATATATAGTGTTGCTTCTCAGAATTTGTTGGAAGAAGAATTTTTTTTAAATAACATTTAATGTTCGTTTTGCATTGGTAATCCTAAAAATACCTGCCACAGTTGAAATCGAACCTAAGCTCGTTTAACATGTAGGTTCGTACGCCAGCATCTTGATTAAGAAGTTGGTCATATAGTTAAGACTTTGTTTGTTTTACATTCATATGCCTACTCTGCAAACATTGCCTAGAAGTAATAAACAAACGTTTGAATTTTTAAAATACTCAAGCGCCTGTCAAAAATGCAATTTGATAAAAAGATTTAAGCTTATCGCTAAGTCGTCAGGCACTGAATTGTACTCGTAGATACCATCATATGGGTAAAATTAGAACCATCACTTATATAGGATGTGCACCATCGCTTAAACTATTTCATCGAGTACCAGGACGAGACAATTGCTATTAAAGAAGGACCTGAAGTAACATTGAAGAAATTTTGTAAAGACATGATAACAGTATTAGATACCAAACCATGGTTTGTCATGTCATGTCATGGTCATGTCATGTCATGACATGAGGTATCAAAGTCAAACTTTATGTTCCTACGTACATGTAAGTATACAACGAAATATGAATCAGATTACAAAAAAATTTGCCTACGTCCTAGGCTTGCTACTTTATAAGTTCAAATAATGTTAAGAACATTAAAGTACATAAAAATGCATGCCTAGGTGCCTACTCTACCAGTACTGGGCAGCAGCTGGTCTGATTGGTACCACCACTTTTCCTATTTGTTTTAAAATCTTGGGAAATTCGGAGATCCCCTGTTAGTAACAGTTGTTCTGTTATCTGTTCAATTTTAGTTCTTAACTTTAGGGGGCCCCAGGTTTGAATACCGGATTGGGTATCAAAAAATGTTTTTTTTTCCTTACTCCCAACGGAAAATTATAAATGATATGAGTTTAGCCTGTCTCTGTGTGTCTGTCTGTCTGTAGCATAAATAGTACTTTTGAACGAAAAGACCAATTTCGATGCGGATTTTTAGTAAGTTTTTAGGATTTTTAATAAAAAAACAAATTAACAACTCCTTGGATTGGATTAGTGCCTAGTTGGCGATAAGTTTGCCACCTATTGCAAGACGATTGTATGACATCTTCGGCTAGTCGTGAGGATCCAAGATGTACTTCTGCCTACCTCTTCTGGAGATAAGGGGAAGAAGGTATTTGTTATTCTTTATCGTCAAATATTTTACGGCTGTATTTAGTAATATTGTGTGAGATGCATAGTACTCGATTAGTTACATTTAGCGGTGGTGCCAGCCCGATCTACGAGTATATGTTTTGCATCTGTTACTACTATTTTACATCGCGTGAATCAAGCAATTTTTCGGATATAAATGTATATTTCTTGGAAAAGTTTTGGAAGCTAACAACACAAAGAGGGTTAATACGAGCGGAAAAATTTTAGTGGAAGGATTTCACGTCTTTAAGGAACGTGACAAACGCCACTTTATATAAATGAAGGCTGCCCAGCTGAACATAGTCCTAGCACCCGCATTAGAATGCGAATCGGCCCCGGATGTTCACATCCCGGACATTCGTCACATATTATCAGCCTACGAGAGCCTTCATCTAATCCTTACACACGTGACAAGACACTGTACTGCACTGTCGTTGCCGATCTCGGCGATGGAACTTTTATTTTTTTAATTTTTTGTCGACGAAAATATGGATCACCTTTTATCGCACTGACTTGCTAAATACTTGCAACTTCTGTAAAAAAATTGGTTTAAAAAATAGCTATGTAAGTATTTTTTTATAGTTACTTTTATTTACTTTTTGAGTTATTTGACATGGATTTTTTTTAATTTTGCATCTGATAAATGTGAACTATCTACTAACTCTAGCTATTGTCCGTTGTATGAGTGAAGTATTTCTTCCTTTTGGCCGTACTTAACTGTAATAAATACAAACTAAACCTAAAAATGATTCGGGTTCTTTGTGGAAAATCGAAGTAAACTCCGAAATTCGACACAATACTTTTTTAATTTTGATAAAAAATGGAGAGCATTTACTCTCACTTTTTTATTTTTTTCAATGAAGCTTTTAAATTCCATACATTCACAAAGATTCATTGACCGTTCCTGGATTCCAAGGCATAAATCTAACTACGTTCCACTATAAAAAATGAAACTTACAATATGAAGTAAATGACCTATCGTAAAACACGCAGTTCAAAGTCAATCTCATCTGTGTTCAAAAATGTCCGTTAAAATATCAAAATAAGTATTCCAATGATTACTCAGATCCATATTTGAATTATTATCGAAAAAGCATTTTAATCTTTCTGCCTTTGTTAATAGAGTTCAAATTAGCCAATTATGATATACTCAGAGAATTGCGTACATATGGTGTAAAACGTGCTCCCGCCCCGTCCTGCGTCATTAGGCAAGATGCGCAGACGCAGCCAGTTCGCTTTCTAAATGTATTAATCAGATAGTTCCGTATACACTGCTTACTCAGAGTGCACTCCTACACACAAATACGCTACTGATTACGTATTGAATGACAATTTGTTTAAAAATACGCCATCTCATGAGCGCTATAGTTATGATCCAGAAGTCATTCTGACAAGACTTCATTTCAGTTCAGTTGTGTTGATTCTACTCTACAGTCCACTGTCAAGTTGCAGCATCAATTAAAATGCGGGAAACCTTACGAGATCAGGTATTTATTTATTTGTGTACTTTGTATTTAAGGGCAATGCGAAGATTTTTTATAATAAAGATAATAAACACGCACGGACAAAAGCATGATTTTTCCATAAATGTATCGTCAGCTCTAATAATATGAGCATGATTCAGTATTTTCTTGTTGCAATTTAGCGAATTGAATTTTGAAGGAGGGAAACACTTTTGTTTGATTTTATTTCTATTACGAAATATTTTGAATTTTGATACTATAATTTGAAACACTCACCTTTTAACCCCCTAAAAATAGGACGTTTAAGTTTGACGTGTCCCTGTACCATCTAAACGAATAAATCGATTTCGATGTGTTTTTTGTTTGAAAGCTAACGTGATTAAGATGGCCTTTAGTTAGATTTTACGGATGGTTTTTGGGTACCTATTTAAAATTTTAATATTATTAAGATTTACTTTTCAAGCAATCTCCTATAAGTTATGTAGAGTTTCGTAAATATACAACCAATAAGCGACGGATATCCCTGTTCTCATGGATATACTACTAAGCCGTATTGAAATCGGTACAGCAAGGTACTAAAAGTGTACCTAAACCAATTGTCTAGTCTAAACCAATGATAAATTTAGCGTGGCAGGTGACTAACCTTTTTTCGTTTACTTTGATAACAGTTAACAACTAATAGGTTATAGGTAGGTAGGTGCGTTGGAATGTGTCTTAAAAACTAGTAAAACTAGTTAGTTCTCTAACTTTTAAATATATTCTTGATATTTCCAGATATTAAATTAGCAAATATTTATAATTGGTATACTACTTAAGTGTTTCGCTAATTACCTAGTAATTATTATCACAGAGTTATTTAATTTATTACCTATCTGCATGTTACATATGTTTTTCTCTTTCTCAGGTTAGTTTTAACAAAAGTATCTAGGTAGGTATTATTGTATTTCATTTTGCCTTTTGTAATGCGACATTTTTTTATCCTCATGTTATTCGTAAATGAATTTTAATAAATAATTGAAGCACATTAAAACTGTAAAAAATTCACTTTCATTGTAATATTCGTGTTATCGTCTAAGATGTATCGTCTATTGTCATTATGCTAAAAATCTGCCTTACCTACTAAATATAATACAAATACCTACTACAGGCCCGATCTTGATTAAAATTTGGGATCTACCTAATAACTATTAAAAACCATCCGTTACTGACTGTGTAGTAATCGCGTAGGTAGGTAGATATCAATCATTAAAACATGCATGCGAATTGATAACCTCTTATTTGGTATCAGTCAATAAATTGTGTTTCCAATGAAGTAAGTACGTAATTGGAGAAATCCTGCTTCTATAGAAATGCAACGGGGTAATATCTTCCTACATTAGTCTATAAAAATCTTTTAGATCAGTGGTTTCCATTAACTTATTTCTGCGTAGAGCTTTAATATAGAGCTCAAACTTCAAAGTGAACGCCATCAAAAGAATTTCTCGAAGCTTCCAGTAACTGATGACTTAGGTATTACATATTATTTTTATCGCAACATCCACGCATTTCATAAAATAAGGGTCTATGTTAAGGTTTCCATACTGGAGTTGTATAAAATGCGGACATTTTTTGTTGGTACAAAAAAATATGTGATATTTTGTCACCTTGATTCAAATATCTCAAAATATATAACATTCCTAATTTATGATTGCTGCTACAGAACAATGGTGGATTTTCACATTGTCACTTTAATAATGATTAAAAAAATCTACATTTTTGAAAAATTACAAGGTCAAATATATGGGCACACCTACGTTAAATGTGTTAGTATTTTTAATATACATGGAATACATATCTTCATGCCGCTTTTTCAAGCGCAATTCGCTTGCTTGGCAAACAGAGAAGAATATCGAGTGACAAATGTTACGATCCTTGCAGACCTGCCAGTCTTTCTCAATATTAATAACTCTTTTAACAAACACGTTGGTTTCAGAGACTCGTGATACATTTGATATTTTCCATCGTCGGCACTTGGTAAAACTTCCAAATATTCGTATTTTTAAACAAAGAAACACTTGTACTGTTTATGTATCACTATTACATATTAATCGAGATTCTTTCATCTGGTAAAACCCAAGCGGTTTGATAGTGGAATGTCATTCGAGGTCTCTCCGGGTACCTACATCCATCTATATTCGCATTGCATATCTGCTTTGTCAATCTTTGTCCACATCTACTTGACCTTTTTTTACTTGACTGTCGATTTGATGAAAAATCTGTTTTGATGGGACATTTTTTGTATATACAAACGAAATATCTGGACAATCCAGAAGAATCCCTGTCGTTTGGTTACCCTTGTTTAGGTCTTGTAGCGTGAGATCTCGTATTACTTCAACATATCAAATCGAGACTTTATTTTGCACATGTTATGGTCGTCTTTTGCTTTGCCATACTACATTATTGAAATAATATTAGTTTGATGATAGTTTATCAACTCTGTGGTTTAGTGTACCGGCGTTGGAATTGACTTCTTGAGGTTTCGGGTTCGATCCCCGGTTCGGGCAACGAAAATATTAAAAAATGTGTATTTTCCATTTTCTACTAAAATAACGTCGCCCGAAATTCGATAGGCACATGCTTAGTTGGCGATAGGCTTGCAACCTATTAAATTGTGGGACAAAGTGTCTTCGGCTAGTCATGAGTGCCCTGGTTGTGTCTCTGTAGCCCTATAGCAGACTTGGCATTGAGATATGTCTGTTTGTTTATGTTAAAAGATAGCGAACAAGCACACCTTTTCTGATGGTAAGAGATAACAATTTGCTCACGTTGGAGTTAGATCAAATTGTGTGTCCTGGGATATTTATTTATTTATATATAGACATTTCCTAAGTAGGTACTTTTTTATAAATGATGTTCTAGTCTATTAAATACTGTCTTTCTTTAAAATTTTCTCTGTGTTGATCCGGGCTTCTTTGCAAAATAGACCATCTGCCTTCTATCCTAGGCAGCTCGTAAAAGGTGAGCATAGGCTTACCTATTTCGCCATAACGTCAGTGCTTGCTTTTGACGTATTCCGGTTAGGAGGATAAGGAAGCCGGTAAACTTGCTTTGCTCAAGGTCTAACATCCCGTCTTCAAGTTGACGACGCACCATTCTCACCTTTGGTGTCTCTAGGCGGTTTGAACTTCTTACCATCAGAAATCCGTCTGCTTGATTGCCTTCCAATGTCATTTACAAACTATTATTAGCTGACAAAGTCAGGAAGCCGGTTCTTTAATTTATAATAATATTATTGTGTACTATCTTTCTAACGTGATTCATTTGCCAGCAACATGTGAGAAAACGTCGTCGAAGATGTTCGTTTCCAACGTTGTCGGCATCTGAATATTTGTGTGCGTATGTTATTAGGAATGTTCTTGAAAGACGGCGTATAAGGCTGATATTGGTTTTTCAATAAAATATCTAAACTTGGTTTTCTACGCATTTGCCCGAATTATTATTATGGTCTAAGATCCGAACCTAAGTCGACCTGCACCGAACTGGTACAAGGATGAAACATATCCTATTAATATTATAAATGCGAAAGTTTGTATGTATGGATGTATGGATGTTTGTTACTCTTTCACACAAAAACTACAAAGCCGATTACGATGATATTTGGTATGTAGGTAGCTGAAGACCCAGAATAACATATAGGCTACTTTTTATCCCGGAGTTCCCGCGGGTTTAGGACTTACGCGGGTGAAACCGCGGGGCGCAGCTAGTTTTATAATAAATTTAGTATCTTTATTAAAAAAAACATGTTAAAAATGGGTTTGCCTAAAACATTTAATTAAAGATTATTTTTATAGATTTCATCAAAATGTTGCAAAATGCAATGATAAGAAAACTCTATCTTGACCTTAAATGTTAATAGGTGCGTATAAAAAGTGCAGAAGTTCGGTTGCCTGTCATTTACCGGGGTTGCCAGGTATGTACCGGTATGTGATTTGCCAGCTACTTTCATTTGATTGGATTGGAAAATCAAAAAATAAAAATATTAAAAAAGAGAAAATATTTAATTAAATTTACGAATCAAATACATCCAATTGCATATACTAAATATTTTTTAACCCTTATATAATGTACTATCTAACACCATGTACTAACTTTTTTATTTTATAATATGTTTTCTTTTACCAGTTAGGT
>NJDD01001015.1:150807-205648 GCA_002245505.1 Calephelis nemesis | reverse complement strand
ACACACACACACACACACACACACACACACACACGAACGCACGCACACATGCATTGTCTTTTATATCAGGGAAGTTGTTTATTTAACAAAAACAGTTTCCACAAGCAAGCACAAACAATGTAATTGTCATACGCGGTTGACGTAGTTTAGCCGAACAAGAAAATTAAGCAAACGTGAAAACGAGATGAGAAGGGTTAAAATTCGCAGGAACGTCAAAGACAATGAACCATTCAGCGGGTTAACATTCACATATCCGCGAAATTACTTAGCGCTAGACAGAATAAGGCTTTGTTCAGATGTACGACAGCCACACTACAACCACAACCACACGACGAGGTTAAGCGTAATTTTTTACTGAAAATTACTTATAGAATTCACAAGGACTACATCTAGACAACATAGGATAAAATACTAAAAAGGCGACACCGACTACATCGCTACCAAATTACAACAAAAATGCTACCCATCACGGCAGGTTTCCTTTTTGAATGCAGCTATATAGCAATGACATTCGTATTTTGTCGGTATGCAACTCCAAAGGCACTTTTCCTTTGTGTTGGTCAAAGGTCTGCTGAGTAGAATAGACCATTTGCCTCTCTGCTTAGTAGCTTGTAAGAGGAAAGCATAGTTTCAATAAGGTCATTACCAATACGACCTGCTACCTATTTCTGATGCCATACTGACACCGTCGTATTTCTCACAGAGGACAATATTTAGCCAGTTATTTACTACCATCAATTGAACTATCTAGTTGTTCTTGTCCACTTTATTATCATATAAAATTAAATTAAATACAAAAAAAGTAAAATTTGAAAATAAGCTCTGCGTGATCAATTTTGTCCCTGTCATGTTGTACGGTTGTCGCACGTGTAAATCTACGCTAAAATACCAAAACATCACCTTAATTGCTATTTAAGCTTGCGAAGTAAATTCTCTCATATTATTGAAGCAACTGTAAGAGCTCTCATGAGAACCAACTAATTAGCGTCATAGATCAAGAGCAAGGTGGAAGATATTACTTTTTAATAATTTGGTCCCCGTGTTGGTCCGGGCTCCTTTGTAGAATAGACAATCAGCCTTCCTGCCAGGCAGCTCATAAAAGGCGAGCATAGGCTTACCGTCACTAACACCGTGACATCCTACTAGGTGGTAGTGTTTCGCAGCGACTCGCCCGGATTGGTACCAACGTCTTACCTATTTTTGCCGCCATAATGTCAGCTGCCCTTTACGTGTTCTGGTTCGGAGGGTAAGATAGCCGGTAAACTTACTTTTGCTCGAGGCTTAACATCCCGTCCTCAGGTTGGCAATGCACCATTACCACCATCAGGAAATTCGTCTGCATGTTTACATTCCAATATCATTAAAAAAATATATATTTACAAAATTTATCCGACCCATCATATTCTGCTGATAAGGAAATCGGCGTGCTAATATTAAATTATAGTCATCCTATATTGTATGGCGTATTCTCAAAATGTTTGCAACAAAAATAATGTATTTGTAATGTAATAATAATTTGTAAACATAATTAATTTATTCGTAAGTCATAAATTTGATTTGATTTATTTAGCTTAAAACACACGATTTATAATGGATTACAGTAAATTATACTTAAAAAATAAATTATAATGAAATACATGCTGTTGATTAGTATGACATTAAATAACTATCAAATAAAAAATTACATTTTAATTATTTGGAGATCAGTGTTGCTTTCTTTCTTTTTCTGTTGACATGATTTACCAGAGGTTCCCAAACTAGGCGTTGCCTGAATCTTGGGCGACCGATTTTTGTTTTTGATACACAAAAATGTATATTATATTACACTAATAATTCAAATTTTGGAATGTATATTTTTTTTTGCTATGGGTAAGACCATAAAAATGTAAAGTATGGTGTGAAAGTGGACAAGTGTCTTTTATAAATCATGTTAATAAAGTTTCACCAAGCACCTTCAATAATAAACTTTAGACGATATTTCAAACTTTTGTGATAGTTGATGTCACAACGTATACAATCTGATTCCAGTTTTTGTAGCGTAGGTATAACCTGTCAAAACATTTACAATAAAATGAAAGTTGACAGCTTTGCTATTGAAAAAAAAAGTACGTCTCTTATGTAGCTACACCAATAATGAAATACGAGTACTTAGCTCATCAAGTGAATAAAAAGTGGATAGCCTTTTCCGAAAAGCGAGTGTTTTATGTTTTCCTAATTGTGCCTATATTTTAAAATTACGTAATTTAGAGCTAATTTAGACTTGGAAACAAATACTCAGTCCTGATAAAGCAAAGGCAAACAAGCAAACGGATTTTTGTCAGCAACAAATACACTACCAGAACAAAGAAATTAACACTGCGTTGTCATTAAAAGGTTAAGATCATATCCCTCTTGCATAAGATTGTCAACATGATACCCTCCAAATGGAAACTCGTTAATTAGGTTTGTTTTACAGTTAAACACCTTTGTATAGCTTTTTATAGCATTGCAACTGCAATAGCTAGTGATTTAGAGTCGACAGCTGCATACCTATGTTTATGGACAATGAGCTAAATTACGAAGCGCAGTTCAAATGGTGATTTATGATTTAATTTGCACTTCTATTAGGTCTGTGTCGCCGCAGTATTAGCATATATTATTAGGACTTGTTCTGTGAAAATTTAAAATATTTATTAACAGTTCTAGAAAGCGGGAATATTGAAACTCCGGAATAAAAATAACAAAAGTTTATCTCGCAGTTTGCTTTCAAACACGCTGAGTGGATGAAACAAAATTTGCTTTACTTTCCACGATAACACGTTACACTGAATAGACACAATTGCGGTATGGAGTAACATTAGTATAGAGCGTATTGTAGTCAATGGTGACAATTTTGGTGAACACCAATAGTACTAATAGAAAGAGATAAGTTGCGTTAGTACTCTTAGATTTATTAGTTATATAGTTTTTACATGACATTTCTACAATTTTTTATTCTATTCCTAGGAAAACATTGATTAAAAACGTCAGAAGTTGACATGTTCGGACTAATCTGACATGTCTAAAAAAGTTCCATCTCTTTTGTGTTTGTTTTATTAGAAAAGGATAGCATTCAATTAAAATTGATGCTTAGTATAATTACCAACAATACGTGTCGTCTATCTTACCAAAATACAAGTATCTTTTTAAGTTAAGTTATATTATGTTTAAAAGTAACCGTTGCCTAAGTGGAATATATTAAAACATATTTCGATATATTAGATATTATAAATTCACGAAAAAAAGTTTCAGAGTTCTAAGTTAAAAGAATAAAAATGTTTTCCGCCTCTTCAACTGAATGCACAAACTGTTTGTGACATCTCTGTAATAGTAGGGGTAGTGTAATACTAGGCAGTAGCCCAAGGATCAATTTTGGGAATTACTAGAGCGCATCAAATTTTGTAGTGAAAAATACCTTTTACATTTACTACAACGTGATACGAAAATATAAAATACCTACCACTACTACTATATACCTTTAATCTTGTAGGTATTTGGAAACGAGGCTGACCTAAGAAATACTGGCCATATGTCCTGAAACAAGATATGTCCTTTGCCACCTTTGTCCAACGATGCCTATTGAGGATGCCGAGGAGTGGGCAAAGTGGAGAAGTAAGGTGGCGGACACTTTGGTCTCAAATTTAAATCTAAAGAATAATTAGGATTCACCAAATTAATAAGATCTCTATCTTAATAGGCGTGTGTAGGGTAGCTAGAATGAGGGATATTGAGTTCATTGCATGCCAATAAGTGTTTATTTAAATAATCTGACATAAGTATGATACAAATGCAAGATTACATAAACTTTTGGCAGACAAATGTCCGTCATCGGAAACATTTAGGTATATACACTATCAGTACCTAACGCGCTCGTCTATGATCAAGAGAGTGTATTTTTTAGCTTTCAGTTGCTATACTGCTATTATAATAAACGTCATACAGAATGTCATACAAAAAAGGCCTTTAACAATAAAACAAATTTTTGTGCTTACTTGAAAACGCTTAAGTGACTACGCATTTAGCACCCTGGCCTCCCCTTCTATTAAATTTTATGAACAGGTGAGACTAAAGTAAATATCCTATAACAAATGACATTCAAATATTTCCTGTTTATAAATTACTGTGAGTTACATCTGAATAGCTTCAGTAGGTGCAATTTGGCATTAGAAACATAGAGTGGGCACTGGCAGCATTACCAAATTTATTTTTAAATTTTAGGTAAGCGCCTAAAGAGCGGCCAAACAAACAAAATAACGTATACAACAAAATATCACGATATTTGTGAATGAACTCCGGTCGTCATCATTTCAGTATTTTCCCGTCTGCAAGTACAGAATTCCTCTCTTTATTATGTTAAGAGATTGAATGGCGTCTTTTGTGATACTGAGACACAATCGTCGCTTTAAGAACCCTAGACATTACAGGTGCGTTGTCTTTCTATGTTTGCGTGATCCAAATCTGCCGGTAACTCGATACTCCAGCACGAAACATGACCATGTGTAATGCTGTTTGTCTATGTCTCGCTCGGCTTGTCTATTACAGATGCTGTAATAGACAAGCCGAGCGAGAAGTTCTACCACTCAGCTTCTCCGCTATTTTCAATATACTTAAGTTTGTCTTCTTTCACCAAGTTTGTGTTCTTTCCTCTCGGTGTTAGGCGAGAGAACTTAAAAAAATATCAATTATATATGGACAGCGTGTGATGTCTGTTTGGTGATAGCGAGAACTAATGCTATTGTCCAAATGGCCGAATGCAAATAATTAAACAAACGACGCGACACTCTATAAGGGATAGATTTTTTTACCTGCTCCACGAATCTAGGATCCAGTGACGTCAGCTGCACAATGATTACAGTAGTACTATTTAAATTATGCGCTTCGGCTATATTCGTCAAGCTTCGGAAATCAGAATGTATGTATTTTAGAGATATCTATATAGAGTTCTAATTACACGTAATTATTATTTCGCTTAAATTTAGATTAGGTCAGCCAATTTAAAAATAAAAGTATAAAGTGTAAAAAGAGTAAAAAGTGTGAAGCCGAAGCGCATAATTTAAATAGAAGTAATATACGAGTACTTTCTCTCTATAATCAATTAAAAAGTGTTCTTATAACAATAGGTATGTGAAAATGTTCTCTGGCAGAGAGAAGTGATTGTTTTTTTTTAATAATGCATGATGTGTTGCTCTTATAAATAATACGAAATAAAACGAAACAGGAATAAAATAATTCAAATTGTCGCCTCTGTGGTCTAGCGGTCCGAATGTTGGACTTGACTGCATGAGGTCTCGGGTTCGAATCCCGGGTCGGCCAACAAAAAGAAAATTGGATTTTTCCAATTTTCTAATAAAAAAATGTTGGTCGGGATTGGAAATGTGCCCGGTTGGCGTTAGGCTTGCCACCTATAACATTGCGGGACTTAATGTCTTCGGCTAGTCGTGGGTGCCCTGGTTATGCCTCTGCCTACCTCTTCGGGGATACGGGCGTGGAGATACTTTTTTTTATTTAATTGTGTTTTGGGTCAGTGAAAGCATATTTTGTGGGAAGAATCAGGATTTTTATGAAGAATTCAGATGAATAGGCCGAACAAAGAACCATGCATTGTTTCTGCTTCCAATAAATGACCGCGACATTTAACCATTGCATTGATATTGCATATTGATAATGTATACCTACTATTGATTTTAAAATACAAACATGACATTTACCAGAATGAAATGTCAAATGTTTTTAAACAAAAAATCATAACAAAAAACATTTTGATGAAACAATTACTTCGTCAATTAATGTTTGATAAAAATTTAAACTCTCGTTTTCGTTGTTTATAATGTCAAATGTTTTTTCGTAACAAAGCCATTCTGATGAAACAATTACTTCGGCAATTAATATTTTATAAAAAATTAAACATTCTGTTTTTACATTCAGTTTAATTTGTTACCCACACATGCGAAGAATTTCATTTGTCTCTTGTATACAGAACGAGACCATAAGGAGTAATGCATACTGAGTAATAGATCGTTTAAGTGCCAGTCCAGAAGGGGCGACAAACGCGCGTTTTACGTTACGTTTTAGCTAAGTAACACCCTTCCAGTTGCTGACACACATTTACTGATTTGTGCGTAAGAAGCTTGCAATGAGCTAACTCTCGACTCGCGCATTAGAGGCGCGTATGTTGAGCTGATACTTAACCTTTGCTGTACAAATTTAGGACTATGCACGAGTCCATGGCGAGTGACCGTATTAGGTCTACAATTGATAGTGACAACTTTGCTACGAAATTTGTCGTAAATGAATTTAAAATATAGTAGCTATTTGAAATATATGGAGTTATATACTCATTAAAACGTGGACACAGAAGCTCTATTCGAGTCAACAGGCAGAGAATTCAAGCCCCTCTCTGCTAGGACTTGCCAATCATGCAATATGAATTTGTGAGAAATGAAAGTTCCAAATGAGAGACGATGATTTATAAAACGGGATTGATCATGTTTTTAGTATACAAAACATGTTTACTTACAATTCTTTATAAATGATAAATGTTTATAATATGTATCTATAGAGTATTTTACACATTTTTATGATATCTCTAAGTTTTAATCAGCATTTTTTGACATTTGACACTTTCAAGGATGATGTTTAATGTCTAGGCACAAACAGTAAGTAAGTACATGCATACATAATTCTAAAACGTGGGATGTTTCGCGCTCACACATGTCTAGCGTGACACCTCTTCAAAAGTCCTAGAAACGGGATTACGGAACCTACAAATGGAGAGACGTTCAGCAACATTGATCTCTCCTTAAGAATGCCCGTAAGACGAGCTATCTGCAAGCTATGCAAATAAAAGCGCGCGAGTGAACACGCGCGTGTAAAATCTTATATGCGCAGGCTCTCATCTTATTAAAGCTTTTCAATTCTTTTCAATTCAATGACTATAAAACAGCCATTTCGGTATTTTGTAAAATAAATAATAATTAATAAATCTTCTACCATCTCACTGCAAAATGATTTAATCACTACCTACTTGAATACACGTTTTACTAAACGCTGTCACGTGCATTTTATTGGTTGGATGTCAATTTTAGGCAACGTTTGGTTAACCCAAAGTCTAATTTTTTTGTGTGAGACGGTTATATTTTAAATTTCAAAGATACTCGAAGTTATATATTTATACCTACTTTAGAGTCATTTGCTTAAAACTTTTAAATATAATTGAAATGATAGTTTCAGAATACCCACAATAGAAAAGGGAAATTTGTTTTATCCGTGTCAATTGAACAATCTGGTTGCCCGTTGGAAAAAAATTTAGCAAGTACTGGATAATTCTACTCTTCTTTCTTCTACACTGCAGAATACTGTCAAACCACACGTTACCTTGCCTCATAACCCTATACATACCTAATCTCATATTCCATGGTAAAAGCAGTGTCATTAGTCATGGCTACTACCTGGATAACATAATATGAAAATATTTATGGCCCGTCTTAGTTATTATGTTAGTAAGTAAATATTTTTTTTCCCAGTGTTGGTCCGAGCTCCTTTGTAGAATAGATTGTCTGCCTTCCTGTGCCAGGCAGCTCGTAAAAGGCGAGCATAGGCTTACCATCACTAACACCGTGACATCCGACTAGGTGGTAGAGTTTGGCGGCGACGCGCCCGGATTGGTACCACTGCCTTACCTATTCCTGCCGCCATAACGTCATGACGTGTTCCGGTTCGGAGGGTAAGGTAGCCGGTGAACTTACTTTTGCTCGAGGTCTAACATCCCGAACTCAGGTTGGCAACGCACCATTACCACCTTTGGTGTCTCTAGGCGGCGTGAATTTCTTACCATCAGGAAATCCGTCTGCTTGTTTGCCTTCCTATAACATAAAAAAAAATCTTTACGCCAACGTTCTCAGAGAAGTCGGCAAAAATATCATCTACGATCAGCCAAAGGTACCTTAGTACCAGAAATGTGATGGTGGCAAAACTATCGGCAGCAGGATACTTACCCAATCCTGGGCTAAGCTGTTTTTATTGAAAACCATGTTATGAGTTGCCGGACCTGGGAATTTATTCCGGGACCTTATGTACTCAATGCCAACACTAGAACACAAAACTGTGGAGACGTTTTCACGCAAAAACATTAGTAATAAATAAATATCCTTGGATGGATTACGTGAATTGAATCAGACCCCGCCCCGCAGTAAGCATTTATTATATTAGTATTAAGGGTATTATTAGTCAACGATAATAGCACGTAAACATACTTAAATAGATACTTTGAAAAATTTAACAAAGACGCAAAACAGGAAATACAAAAATGACAGTCGTTGTTCTCGTCGAAAATCGAACCCGAGTCTCGCGCTAGGTCGGTGCCATTAGGTCTGTACGCTGATTCCTCAGCGAACGAGACTGTTATAATTTCTTATGTACTCAAATATTTAAGAAAGAATCTTCACGCCCGTTCCCCCACCGAGGTTGACAGTCAAGTCTAACACCTGACCGTTAGACAACAAAAGCAATATAATTTAATCTAATATTACACATTATTAAAGCTAATGAATGTGGTGTAAGCCAGACATGTTTGTCAGGATTATGAGGTCTGCCACTTGATACCCTCTGCTTAGATTTTTTTTTATAACATTGAAAGGCAAACAAGCAGACGGATTTCCTGATGGTAAGAAATTCTCGCCGCCTAGAGACACCAAAGGTGGTAATGGTGCGTTGCCAACAAGAGTCCGGGATGTTAGGCCTCAAGCAAAAGTAAGTTAACCAGCTACCTTACCCTCCGAACCGGAACACGTCATGACGTTATGGCGGCAGGAATAGGTAAGGCGGTGGTACCAATCCTGGTGAGTCGCTGCGAAACTACCACCTAGTAGGATGTCACGTTGTAGTGACGGCAAGCCTATGCTCGCCTTTTACGAGCTGCCTGGCACAGGAAGGCAAATAGTCTATTCTACAAAGGAGCCCGGACCAATACGGGGAAAAGATTGGAAAGGACTTGGCGTGAAGATATATATATGTATGTATGTGTAATGTTACACATAGAAATCGATCGCGTTTCGACTGCTATTAGCTTATTTTCCACCGCTATTATTGTGTTATAACAAGAAAAAGACATCTATAGTTTTGATACCATAGGTCCGACGTTAATATCTCCCCTATAATTATATTAGCATACGGAATTGCAAATTCAATTAAAGTCTGCTACCTCCGACGTTTTGGGCGAATCTTTCATAAGTGACAATATGATGTAGTGAGAGCTACTGAATCGCCTCTGTGGTCTAGCGGTTCAGGTGTTGGACTTGACTGCATGAGATTCCGGGTTCGAACCCCGGGTCTGGCAATATAAAAAAAATTTGGGTTTTCCAATTTTATAATAAAAAAATGTTGCTCGGGATTGGATATGTGCCCGGTTGGCGATAGGCTTGCCACTAGACTTAGTGTTTTCGGCTAGTCGTGGATGCCCTGGTTGTGCCTCTGCCTACCTCTTCGGGGATATGGGGGTGAAAATACTTTTTTGGAGCTACTGATACTTTCAATTTAAAACGTATTTTTTTAACTTTTGACTACGCTACCCACCGGTATGGAATACGACTATAGCCAGTACTCATTCGCTTTGACAACAGGAATAGGCAACGTAATGGTACCATGAAGAATGAATACGAACTACAATGCTACCTTATAATTTAGTCTCTGCTTATAATTAAAGGCGGTAATAGAGTTTAGTAATGACTAATATATTGGTGTCCGAATAGCATTGGTGCTCACCTTTGTCGTTTACAGAGGCTTTTATTTCCATCAGAAAGTACAACAGTTTGCATTCAATCCATGTTTGCATCCAATCTCATAAGAAAATCTTAAAGAAAGGTTAAAGACATCGTTAGAATAAAATAGAGCTATTTGAAACAAAATATAGAATACTCGTATAGCATTATTAGGTCCTTTGTAAAAGTAAATACGAGTATGTATGTAATGAGATTCATATTATGAAATGACGTATGACATCGTTAGTTACGTTTGAAATTTTACACAAGATATACAGTATTCAATATACTAGACTACTGGGTTATTTCCATGAACCTATATTACTACCGGAGGTAACTCTAACAACAAAGAACTGTAGATTTACTTTTGAAGCTTGATATCATGCGAATTGGAGATTGGAATCTCATATGCCACTTTAGGTACTTTTGAACAAAGTACTAGCGGATTATTGATATTTATAGCACATGTTATTTATACGAGTAACTTAATTTTACATTTTCCATTTTCTCCAAAAAAACTTCGTATTCATTTAATTTAAAAGTCTTACTTTTTACTTAACCAAACAATAAACTATACATTTTATGGCAAAAGACAGCTGACAGCGAACAAGCGTGAGTTTACCCTGGTAAAAGATCAAGCAAGCCTATCGCCAACAGGGAACATATCTAATCCCGGGCAACGTAATTTTACTAGAAAATTGAAAACATACATTTTCTATTTTTTTGTTGCCAAACTCGGGAATCTAACCGGGGATGTCAAGAAGCAAGTCCGACGCCGAACCACTTGACCACAGACGCGATTAAATAAATAAGTGTTAAGATCATGTATTCCAGCTCGCGTAGGTTTCTGCTAATACGAGTACTTTGTTGTCCGTTACTGTGGTGTTGCATTATGAGGGGTGAGATAGACTGTAAACTTGAAAAACTTTCACAAAAGGCCAAAGACAGTGACGCACAACTAAAAATCTATTATATTATGTATCTTCCACTTCTACTATAGGATCCTCACAAAAAGCTTATTACGAGTATCAACAAGCTTCTAGGAAACCTAATTTAGAAGAGTTACTAGCCCCAAAATTAATTTTAGACATTTCATTGCGATCTATTTTTAAAAGAATACCAAAGGTATGGACGTACTCGTAAAACGCCCTCCGCATTGTAAACAAATATATTATAGTCTGTTCCCCAAATAGAACTTTACGTGGGGGCAAATATGATCGTACAGTGAGCATAGACTGCAGTGAAGGTAACCATTTATTTAGTCAAATATATCGGACAGCAAGCCCAGGGGTGAAGGTAACCATTTATAAGTCAAATATATCGGACAGTAAGTTTCGATGACTCAAACCACAAAAATAATTTTAAATTAATCACTCACTTGCGAATTGCGAAAAAACTCACTGCTTTTGGCAAAACTCTTTGCATGTTAAATCCTTTGTTACTTATAAAACGGTTAAGATTGTAGTTCCTGCGTCAAATTTTTTTTTATTTTTATGATTGCATGATAAACAAGCAGAAGGATTTCTTGATGTTAAGAAATTTAATGGTGCGTTGACAGCCTGAGGCCGGCCGGGATGTTAGGCTTCGAGTAAAATACGTCAATGACTAGCACTGACGTTGTGGTAACAAGAATAGGTAAGGCGGTGGTACCAAACCAGACGAGTCGCTGCGAAACTTTACCACCTAGTCAGAGGTCACAGCTACCTGGCTGGAAGGCAGATGGTCTATTTTGCTAAGGAGCCGGACGAACACAAGGAAAAAAATTAAAAAAAATGACAATAAAATTGAAAAAAAAACAGAACACAGACAAATAGACACGTCAAACTTATTACACCGTTTTTTTCTGTCGAGGTTTAAACATAGTTGATTTGAAAATATTTCCCGGAAAATACTCAATAAACATACATTAAAAATATAGGAGTAACATTAAGAATATAGTCGAACATAACAATACCCCTTTTTTTAAAGTCGTTTAAGTATCTTCACGCTCATATCCCCTAAAAAGTAGGCAGAGGGACAACCAGCGCACCCACGACTAGCCGAAGACACTAAGTCCCACAATGTGATAGGTGGCAAGCCTATCGCAAACGGGGCACATACCTAATCCCGAGTAACGTTTTTTTTCTATTCGAAAATTGGAAACCTAATTTTCTTTATTTTGCCCGACAGGGGATTCGAACCCAGGACCTCATGCAGGCAAGCTCAACAACTGAACCATTAGACCACGATAGTAAATCAAAAGGATTTACTTGCATGGAAACTTCCAAGAAAACTACATTATTTATTTAAAATATTCTCTATGATCAAATAAAACACGTTCCTATAATTTTAATAAAATGGTAAAGAGTTTTCAATCTTTTCATCTTTAACATGGCTTCCTTGGTACGTAGGATATTGAAAAGACTAATCAATTTCAAATGAAAAATTTTCTATCATAAGTAGCTTTTAGTCCTGGCTTGTGAAATATAGTACCTAATCATATTTCCACAAGATAAGCACAAATAATTTAATTATGGAATTAGAAGATATTTCTTCAAAGTAGCTGATGTTTTTATGATAAACAGACTTTTTTTTAATATTTCATTCCTTTGCAAAATATCTGCCGTCCTACCAGGCAGCTCGTATAAGGCGAGCATATGCTTTAAGTCACTAACACCGTGACATCTGACTAGATGTTAGAGTTTCGCAGCAACTCATCCGGATTGATACCACCGCCTTTCTTTCTCCTGTCGCCTTAACGTCCATGCTAGCCGTTGACGTGTTCCGGTTCGGAGGATAAGGTAGCAACTAAACTTTAATTTTGTTCGAGTTTTAACATCTCTGCCTTAGGTTGGCAACGCACCACCTTTGGTGTATCTAGACGGCGTGAATTTCTTACCATCAGGAAATCCGTCTGCTTCTTTGCCTTCCAACATCATAAAAAATGTAAAAAAAACTTTTTTGTTGTGTTTTAGTTGAACTCACATATAGGTACGACAATTCCGCTCTGTAACAACCTTTTGTTGGAATTCCTGTTTGCTGAAAGAGATCTCTCAAGGAGATAAGCACGCCTTTGTAGATTTACGCATTTAGACATTTGCAGTTCTGGGTCTAGGTGTTTACAAGATTTATTCTGGTGTGTATTTAAATATTTGTAAATCACTCTTGTATGCTACGATATGTTCACTTTGGGGTTAGATTTAACCCATGTAATTTGTCAATGTTACATTTATATTTTTTTATTTTTTACCGTCTTTCCCATAATCCGTCAAAGTCCCAAAGTTTCTAAAGTACCACCATATCAGACATTTTCAATATTTTTTTTAATTCGTCTTTATGTTTTTTTGTATTTTTTTTAAATTGGTTACGTTTCAGTGATTGTCACGTAAATTTTTTATGGCAATAGGCTTAGCGTTTTGTGACGAGATATATCCACGACTAGCCGAAGGCACAATGTGATAGGTGGCAAGCCTATCACCAAACAGGCACATATCTATTCCCGGCCAAATTTATTTTTTTAGAAATGCGTGACCCAGCGAACGAACCCGGGACCTTAAGAAATCATGTCTGACCGCAACGCTAATCGATTATTTAGACGGGATTTCGGTACTTTGCAGTTTTTGCTCGCCTCTGACATGCTCCATAGCAAGAAAACCTTCAAGAGGGTTGACATTTAAACTCATATCAATAATGCACTATTAATATATTTAGTGTCTAGGGATGGTTAATTTTATCATCAGCAAAACCCGTCTTCTTGTTTTTCTTCTACGAAAAAAGGTACATACAAATAACGAAATGTTTTCAACAATGTTTTCTTCTATAGTCCTAAACAAATACGTCTCTCCCTACACCTACGCTTAGTTCTTGACGTAGGATTTATAAACGTAATCTATGTCACACAACCCGGAGGTTTATTGTCCAAAACTAAAGCACCCGTCATGAGAAGCTAGAAATTATGTCAACAAACATCTTTTACCAAGTATTTTCTTTTACTTCGAGACAACAATAAACTGACCATATTCAATCGAAATAAAAAAATAGACGGGTTATATGAAAGTTACAACCTATTTAATTTAGTCGGATCATATCTAACAACTGACGTTTTGTACGGGGACGCGCCGGTCGCCGGGAATGCAAACCTTTTGGAAATAAACGCGTCATTCGAGTTTTAAATTTTTCATTGCTTGTTAAAATCGCGGATTTGGTTGTTATTGTTAATTTTTTTATCTTTTCGTTATCACTTTGTTATTGTTGTTAGTTCTGTTAGTTGTTGCCTTAATTTTAATTTTTTTTATCCATTATTTGTTATTGTGTATTAACGTATAATGAAGCCAGTACCCAGTACATCTAAGGAAATCAATTAGCCACGAAAAAAATGTCAAAACATACGTAATTTATTATACATATTTAAATTATTAATTAATTAAATATTAAAAAAAAAATACTTTTATCTTTGAACCAAATGTTGTTAACTCCCGAACGTTTGTTTACATAATTTCTAGCTTCTCGTGCCGGGTGCTTTAGATGTTTTATTATTATTACTAGGTAAGAAATTCACCCTGCTTAGAGACACTAAAGGTGGTAATGGTGCGTTGCCAACCTGAGGTCGGGATGTTAGGCTTTGAGCAACAGTAAGTTTACCAGCCACCTTATCCTCCGAACCGGAACACGTCATGACGTTATAGCGGCAGAAATAGATAAGGCGGTGGTACCAATCCAGTCGCTGTAAAACTCTACCACCTAGTCAGATGTCACGGTGTTACTGACGGTAAGCCTTTTTAAGCCTCGCCTTTTACGAGCTGCCTGGCAGGAAGGCAGATTCTATTCTGCAAAGGAGCCCGGACCAACACGGTGACTACTATTACTCACTAAAGTCTCTGAAAATTCTCACAGCGCCTCTATTGGTAACTAAGACAAACACATTTTTAGACCAAAGGTGTCATAAATTTCGACAAATAACTTACCGAACGTAATCTTTACCACCTCATGGTAAAGGCTCTGCTCACGAAAATCCTTACGTTTTTTTAAGAATCTTCGATCAATAATTGGTACATGATACAACTTAAAAAAAAGATGTTATGGTCGCAGTTTATTTTATAAGAAAATAAAATAAATTTATTTACTCTTGGGTAAAGTATAATAATAGTTCAAAAGTAGTTCTTAAGTAAGTCCCACAATGTGATAGATGGGGTAAGCCTATCGCCAACCGGGCACATATCCAATCCCGAAAAACCTTATTTTTTAGAAAATTGGAAAAACCAAAATTTCTTTTTGTTGCCCGACTCAGGACCTCAGGCAGTCAAGTCCGACAACTAAACCGCTCGACCAAAGAGGCGATAGTTAATAACTTAAACTTATACAAAATTTAATGTTGATAGTAGGTTAACAAAAATAGGTTTGTTAATAAATATTAGGAACTGGGAGGTTCAGTCTTCTGTCAAAATGGAATGTGTCTGATTAAAATTAAAACTGTTTTAATTTTAAACTACAGCCAACCTAATTTAAACATAAAACATTTTTGAAATTGTTATAATATGAGAACTTTCTTGGAAGACGGAAATAACAAGTAAATAGACGACTTTTCCGAAAATAGCTTGCTTCGGCGGCAATTTTATTACCATACCGATACGCGGGGTTTGTCAAAATATGTAGTTCCGATTTTTGCCACCGCAAACTTACATGGCGAGCACTCTAACTTTTGTTCAATTGGTGTTTGACATTACAAGCAGTTATAGAAATGAAATGATCTGAAATTAAATAAAAATATTCCATACTAATATTATAAATGAGAAAGCCTGTATGTGTGTGTGATTTAACGGCTAAACAATTGAACTGAATTTGAATTGAGAGCTTTCTCATTTTTAAAAATCAATAGCCAAAGGACTATAACGGGGATTGATAGTTATTATATAAATCGTAACTAATTTATGTCAAGTAAGGTAAACAGCTAGTATTCATATTGTAATGAATATATTTAGTAATGTGGAGAAAGCGAGGCAGGTCTGCGAGGATCTATCGGAGAAAAAACATAATAGTTTGAATTATACTACTTAAGGCCCCATACTCAGTCAGCCAGAAGAGCCAATCACCGCGCTCCCCCGTTCCATGATTACTATGAACAATGGCGTTTTAAAGTAAACATCTTAAGCGACAAATCACTATTTTTGACACTATAAAAATTATTTGAAAAAAGTATAAAAACTGAAACACTTATCTTTTAGACATAGTACTTATCTATGTTTACGTTAAATCTGGTGTCGATATTTTCATATTTGAAGTAGACATTTGCGTTTTGCTTTCAAAAAAAGGTTAACTTTTTGATTTTTTCTATCGAGCAAAGTGAAATGAATCGTGTTTTGGAAACACTAGTCTAGAAAGGCATATTCATGTTAATCTTGTGTATTTTAGTTACCAAGATCCATGATTGCTTTGTATGAAAAAGAAACATTATACTGCTGACGTATTCACATGGACCCTTAACAAACATAAGTTTTTGTCTAAGTTGACCTCATCAAAAATCAAATCAAAAATGTATTTATTTATCATTAAGTATAATTTAAAAACATGATAAAATGACTTTGCTAACACCTCGGAATCATGATCTATCTTTTCAAAAAAGAACTATCACATTCGCTTTGTTATTGGTCGAGTAATAGTGTAACACACATACAAAACAAACGCACAGTTGAATTGAGAACCTCCTTTTTAGAAGTTGGTAAAAATGCCAATTGAGTCTGATTTTTTTAATGACTGTTAATACTGAACACTGTTTAAAATTTTTATGACCCTTTGGAAGGACCCTTTATGTTAACATGAGTAAAGTGCTTAGAATAAGAGGTTTACTCTGTGCTCTAGTGGTGGTGTTTACTATATGAGGTCCCAGGTTCGATTTCCGGGTCAAAAACAGCTTTGCACAGGATGGGATAACTTCCCAGGTAACGGTAGATTATCTATCACATTGCAGGACTAAGTGTCATCTAGTCGTGGTTGCTTTACCTATGGTATATAGGTGTGAAGATAATTTTTTAATTTATCTTTCCGAATCCATTTGGATTACAGAGTCCACTTGCTGCTCTTAAATGTCCACAATGTATTCATCATATCTAATTGAAACTTCAGGACAGAAATCTCTCGGTAATACTCAACAGCTGATTGTTTATCTTTGCAGCTGGAGAGAGATGGGTACGTCGTTTTAGAAGATTTTCTACGTCCAGCTGAATGCGACGAACTTCTGGCCGCAGGAATAGAGCTCACTAAAGATGCTGTCGACTTACAGGACAAAACTATATTCTCGACTACAGAAGATAAAAAACGGGTGAGGTGCTTAAACTAAATATAATTTATACTTTTATCCTCGTCGTTAGGTGGAACTCGATTGAATATACATTGCTCATTTAACACTTTTACTTTTCTACAATAAATTTTATTTACAATTTAAAGTGACATGCAATGTGTAGAGAAACATAAGCTATAGTATACCTATTGTAGAAAGGTACGAGTGTTTATTTTGTAAATTTGAGCTAAATTAAACCTGTGAATGGCTACAAGATATTTCAAATGAAGTTGAGATGTATTAATAAAACCTTGAAAATCTAAATCTTAATATGTTAAGACAAAGTTTTTACATAAAAAATATTTGTAGTTTGTAGCCACATTAATTAATATATCTCTTTCTGGGACCGGCTAAGACCTTTAGGCCATGCTGCCAGGTCTTCCGTATTAGTAAATATTTTTGTTGGTTTTTTAGTTGGTTAGTAAATTTGATCCACTTAAGTGACTTAGTGACAAGATTACAGACACATCAGCATTCAGCAACATGCTAAAAATATATTTAGTAAGGTTATATAATGCTACGCCATGTTATTAAGATATTTACTCATAAGATTATTAAATTAAATCATGTCAGCAATAAACTAAAAAGTGTTAAATAAAAATAACAAATTTAAAAAACTGCCTTTAAAACTAAAAAGTAATAAAGTACCAAATAATCGATCATGGAACATATATTTATTAGCAGCTCTGTGTTAAAAACGAGGTATTTATTATAATAAATACTCTATCGTTCAACTACTTTGATCCACTTCTAAGCATTTTTATCGAACAAAATTGGGAAGTTTTGGTAAATTGGTGTTATTGCTAACAAGTTTTCAAGAATATAAAAGTTTGGTTTCGTGGTTCAAAAAGTTTTACCAGAGAGTTGAAATGTTCATAGATTGGACTTTCATTAATGAAAAAATATTTTCGGTAGCTGCTCCAGCGCCCCACGCTTTTACAATCAAATATTATAATTAAAAGCACATAGTTTACACTTCAGCCCAGAAATGGAGACAACTTGAACGACCCGTAATTTATCTTGACTTTTACGTACATCTACAAAAGCGTGTTTTGCTTTCCTAATGGCATATTTCAAACATTTATTTTAAATAGACGAATGAGCCCACATCCTCTCCATCTTCGTCAGTGCGTCTATATTGCATGATGTCTTACCTGTCAGCTTAGAACAATCTAGCTCTTCAATCTGGAGACCACTAAGTGATTTTATTTGACTTAGCGCCACATACGCCTTTATATCCGCAAAAGATATGACATTTTTTACCACTCTCATGCCATTTTTTCTCACCTTGGCTTGGGCGGGATCTTTAACAAGCGACTACCTCATTTACACGTCAATATACATCATACGCTAATGCCTATCTTCCGGCGTCAGCAGACTTTGAAACCTAATTGTGGTCAACGTTCATTACAAGACATTTTCAACTAGTCCAAACACGGCTATGATACGATCTTCCCTTATGAATTTCCAGTTTAAATGTTCCGGCTCCATCATCAGATAAGCTCGATAGTACCCTATTATTGTATTCAGAGCATGAAACCTAGTCGTCGTCAACGTTTATTACAAGACCTTTCTAACAAGTCCAAACACGGCTATGATATGATCATCCTTTATGAAGTTTTAGTTCTTATCATCAGGCTCCATCATCAGCTCGACAGTACCATATTATTGTATTGTCATCAAAATCACATACAACTGCCAATTTTCTTGACGCTTTGATCTTTAGTAGATGGTTAAATTAGTTTTTTTATATTAGTTTGATAACATAGTTACATAAGCGTGTTAAAAAAGAGCTACTTACCACCCATATGAAGCCGTTGTAATAAACGGCATAGAAGAAAAAAAAATCAAATCATTCAATTGCAAAGCTATCCCCGTGTTGATCCGAGTCCTCTATGTAGAATAGTTCAACCTAAGAGGCAAGCATATTTTAAATGGGTCATTACTAACAAGAAGAGGCCATCAACTTGCCCGGGTCATTCACGTCTTACCTTTCCTGCTGCCACAATGACAATGTCATGTCCCGGTCCTGCTCTAGTGCCAGTAGGCTACAGGATAGTGACGCACCCATAATATTGGTGTTCATACGCCACGGTTATCTCTTTTCAACTAACGACCTTTTTTGAAGTTATACTTCTTTTAGCGCGTTAGGAAAAAATGATGAGGGTAAATTTTTACGATGCGCGCGCACACCGTCACGAAAAACCGACATAATGAAGTTAGCTTTAGATAACATTTTAGTTTTTCAAAAAAAGGTACCAACAAAGTGAAAGTAAGGACATCTACGTATGTTTACGTGAGAACTGACAACTGTATTCACAATATTTCTTTATTTCTATGGTTAGTGTCATTTTGTCTACAAATGTAAATTAAGGCAAAAGATAAAATTCTTAAAAAGATTTTTATCTTATTACGCTGAAGAAGTATAACTTCTAACGCGTATACATAAGAACACACACAATTTTTTTTTGACATAAAATAGTCTACTAAATTTTAGGCATTAAAAGATGTCGTTGTCTGACACCTATACTATAAACACAAGCATGTCTTTTCTCAACGGATAATTACATATTTATATTTAATTAAAATGCCCTGTGTGGTCTAGGTTTCTGGGGTTGGCGTTGACTACATGAGGTCCCGGTTGCAATTTCCATGTCAGACAGCTCCAAATGTTTTTTCATTGCTCCGTTGGCGATAGGTTAGCTAGCTATCATATTGTTGGACTAATCGTACACCCTCAAAGTATAGCAAACCTATTGCGAACGGGGCTATATTAAAAAACAAATTTTGAGCGGGAAACCAAGGTTTAAGGTTTAGTTTAGGTATCAGTAAAGTACCTAATCGTAAGTGCCCTGGTTGTATTTCTGCCTACCTCTTCGTAGATAACAGATTTCCTCCTCTCTCCTCTCCTCCTCTTCGGATTTAACACATAAACAGTAACGACGACCCGCGGGGGCGGATATTCTAAATAGATCATAAAGTTTGTGCGTGGCCAAATACACCTTTACTAAATTTGTAATGAATTACCTAGAATAAAACAAAATTTATAAATGACGTATTTCCCGAGTTGTGCTTTGAATTTTCCCTGAATTAATTCGCGTCAGTGAAGCTGACCGACTTCGTGATGGTAAGAAATTCACGCCACCTAGATACACCAAAATAGTAATAGGACATAACTACCGCATAAACGAAAATAAAAATTTCGCCACAGGATATAAATCTTCAGTAACCAAAAAGAAGTCAAACATGTAATCTCCCCCTTTTTTCCAAGTCGGTTCAAAATAAGAAACGAAATTGCAAGTGAATGAAACATTGATAATAAAGACAATCAAAGACTCTTATTCCTAGTTGATTTATGTATGAATTAATTTCTTACCGGTTCAACCAGTTGGACTTCTTTTCCAAGTCGTAAGACGTGTAAATAAACTTCCTGATACAACTTGTAGAACCCGTAGTACAACCATTTTAACATGCCAGTTGTAAAGTACGGCAGTGAGACATGTGAAATTTTGAACATTCTTCATTTTCTTTTTTTAGTTTTTTGGCATTAGCGGTAGCATTTGCCATTAGTCAAGTTGAAGTTTGCACCAAGTTACCCAATTTAACAGAATCGGTCTTAAACTATTCAAAATTAGTCATAAACCATCAAAGATAGTATGAGTAAAGATACTTGAGTAAAGCGGTGGCCTGATTACTCAAGCTCATTTAATGAGAGTTGGCGGCTAGGCATGATACACTGATTCGTGATTTTTACAAAATACCACCAAATTTGACTGATTTCACTCAAAATAAACCTGAAATTCAATAATTATGAAAAAACGACGACCAATGGCATCAAAACTTAAAACATTCCTAATATTCGTCAAGGTTTAAAATTATAAATCTCAACTAAAATATTATTAAGTAGCTGCTGTCTGCGTTTTGACCGAGTTTTAAATTTATTTTGCCTTCCCACAGGAACTACTTGAAAGTTTCAACAACGTGAAAGTTTGTAGTAGTTCCTGAGGGAACACAACGAACAAAAGGTAGACAGCAGCTTGATATTTTTTAGTCTGCCTTAATAATATTTAACCCCGTTTAATGTTGAAAGATAGGAACGAAAAATATCCGATAGACATTTATTAATCCATTGCTTTTCTGATTCCAGCATCACACGGATATGTATTTCTTAGAGAGCAACGACAAGATCAGGTATTTTTTCGAGGCTGACGCATTCGGACCAGATGGCAAACTTCAAGTGGATACTAGCCTGTCATTAAATAAGGTAAAGTTTTTATCTACCCTAGGAACAAATTATTAGCACTCTTTTCGAGAGTGAAATGAGAATCAACAAGATTTTAACAAAAAAAACATTTTTATGAGAAGCTTTTAATTGTAAGGGTTATTTCCAGCAGTAAACTTGAGAAGTACTGTTCAAGATAAATTAATTAAGCCCAAATACGAAACGATAAAATTGGTAATTTTAGAAATTCCTTTAACTACCTTTCGCTTGCATCATCATATTATCACAATGCTAAAAACCCACTCAATTATTTCCAAACTTTATGAATGTAGTTTTAAGTAATTTTTTATAAGTATTTTTTTGTCGTTATCATCAATATATTTATTTGTGTATATCAAATGCTCGTTGGTATGTGTAATGTTTTATTTTTTGATGTAATGCTCTCTATCAGCATTATTATTAAAAAATATTAGCGTTCTGCACTTCTTCTACACATAAACCATAAATGTGCCAAATTTCAAACTCCACCGTCTTCGCAATTTTCGTAAAATGTTTACATGTTTTAATATTATGATTAGCATCTTTGACTAACACCCGTAACACAAGCATATGAGTTGCTTGTTTTGGGGTTAGATTCAATTTGTGTAACTTGTCCTTGTTGTTGTACTGCAATATTATATTGAATCGGCGTTACTTTAAGGATCCATTATAATTAGTATACGTTTACGTTAATATAAGTGTGCCTTATTTTGCTAATTCCGCGAAACCCATATAACTGTTGTGGTGGAAAATATTCCAAGTAATACCGAATGTGACAAGCCTAACGAATGTTCCCACCGTCCACCACCGCGACCAGAATACGAATAAAGTCCAATCTTGGGATTCAATCCAACTTGTCACGTTTTTCGCCAACCTTGTGATAGAATTCACCTTAAAATACACCAGCTCGTGGTGGTGGATTCTGAGAACGTTCGTTAGGCGCATCACATTCAGTGTAACTTTAAAGATTTCCGGCCACAACAGCTAGCGGGTTCCGTGCAATTTTCAAAATAAAGGCTCATTTCACAACTTATTTTAACGTTAATAAAAGCTTGTAATAATGATGATGGTATATACCTTTTTCCAAAAAAGTCCAGCTGGGCTGTTCTGTATCTTTTTAGTGATGATCACTGGATACATCAAAATAGCTTTTAAATGACATGTTTTGTATTTGCTGTCTCTATTGTATTTCTATTAGTCACGGGAGATAGCAAATAAAAACATGTCATTTGACAGCTATTTGATGTACACTTTAGCCGGTGACCATCACTAAAAAGATACTGAATCAGCCCCCAGGACCTCGTATTATAAAGATTAGATTTTTCTAAAGGTTCTAAGATCAGCCTGAATTGGTCATTTCATTACAAAATTCGCCCCAGTGGTCTAGCAGTTCAGTTATTGGACTTGACTGCATGAGGCCCCGGGTTCGAATCCCGGGTCGGGCAACAACAAAAATGGGTTTTTCCAATTTTCTAATAAAAAAAAGTTGCTCGGGATACCATATGTGCCCGATTGGCGATAGACTTGCCACCTATCACATTGTGGAACTTAGTATCTTCGGCTAATCGTGGATGCCCTGGTAGTGCTTCTGCCTACCTCTTCGGGGATATGGGCGTGAAGATACTTTTACTTTCATTACAAATGGGTAGGAGTACTGTCCAGCGACTTGCACGGGCAGTGATCCATCGTATCACATGTTCCTTTCCCCATATTGATAGTTTCGTGGTCCGTCCAAAGATATATCCGATATACTTGCAATATTGTTCACAAACATTACTCACACCCTTGCATTCAAGCGATGCACCTATACCTAATAATATTAATTATGTCTACACTCTACATGGTCAATGGATACTTGCGAGCAAAATATTTTTATGCGAGAGAAAAAGAGGAAGTTATAATATGTTGTTGAATCTTTCCACTTCGTGATTTGACTACAGACAATCCGCACGGTTATGTTAGGTGATCAATATATTAAAAAAATGAATATCTATAAATAAAGTAAATGCATTTTATTGAATCAGGCGTTACCTTGCGGAAATCCATTATAACAGATGTAAAATAAGCCTTTGCTAATTCCGCGTAAGCAGTGTAACTGTTGTGGCAAATAATCCTTCAAACGATACAGAATGTGACAAGCCTAACTGACGGTCCCACCACCCACCTCCGCGACCTGAACACGAATATAGGAAGAATTCGGGAAACAATATAAATTGTCACGTTTTTACATGTGACCACCCTACCTAAAGTTCCCACCTCCCACCTCCGCGACCAGATCACAAATAGTGTCCGAACACGGGAAACAAAACCACTTGTCATGTCATTCGCCAACTCTGTCGAAAAACTCACCACAAAGAACACCAAATCGCACACAACGTACGTTTCGCCTCGACACCGAGGCATCCTCAGGAAATCGACTGTACCGTACAGTATATATATGGTGGTGCCTATCATACAAATCACGTCGAAGTAAAGAATTGATTAAAGTCCTCCATAACAGGCCCTAGGGCTAGATAGCATTTCAAATAGAATTATGAAATATTTTCCTTCCGCACTTATATACCTACTGGTAAACATCTTAAATGTATTACTACCAGGCAGTTCCTTTCCTGACGAGTGAAAAGAAGCCGCCGTCATAGGAATACATAAATCGAGCAAACCCCATAAAGCTGCGAGTAGCTATCGCCGGTAAGTCTTATTAGTCTTATCCACGCCCAGTTAGAACGGTCGAAGCCGAAAATAGTTTGTTGATGGACGTACAAATTGGTTTCCTGGCAGCTCATTCATGACAAATCAAGTGTATCGCCTCACGGAGCACATATTAGACGGCATGAATAGCCGTCGTCCTAAATATCGCTATTTTTCGATGTTGCCATGGCATTTGACAAGGTTTTGCACAACAGCCTTATCTAAGAGTTCTACGAAATGGGCGTGTCAGGCTCTCATCATACGAAACTTACTGTCGAATCGAATCGCAAATTTGGATTTCGTGTAGAAGGTATTCTGTCGTGCAATATGTGCCTAGAGGCGCGACTGCCGCAGGGCACGACACTTTCACCTTCACTATACACCCTCTACACGAACGACGTACCCCAACCACCGCACGTCTACGTAGCCCTATACGCGGACGTCGCGGCATTTTATACGACTATTCGTATTAGGACCCACATAGACCACGCCTTCGACAGGCAGCCACGGTCTTGGGCGACTGGTTCAGGAAGTGGCGATTAGAAGTTAACCCGGATAATAGCGCTCTTAAGTTTTAAGTTTAGACCAAACGAACGGACGAAACCCGGTTATCGCTTGGGTGTCATCAATATATCTATGGGTTAATGTCTCAGGCTGAGCACTTTACTCTTCCTACAAACTCGGGAAAAGTTATGAAAACCGAGAGCTTAGCAACATTAAAGCCATCCAGAAAAAAATCGCCTATAATGCCTTTTTTGTTTTTGAAATTAATCGTAAATTGTTGTCTTTCATATTACTAGTTTACTTGTTTATGTAGCTAGTTTTAATAAGTTCGGTATATAGTTGTGACATATGGACAAACAGACCAGTTGAATCCATTATAGTTGCGTTATCGCCATTTGATTACGGAACCCTAATAAGGAAATGAAATGTCAATGCCACAGGTAAACGACCCAAGTAAAAGAACCTTAATATGAGTGGGCGACAAACGTGATAGGATTACTGCCGAAATATGTTTGTCACTTGGCCAATTTTATAACTAAATGGAACCCTTACGGTAACCTTATGAAACTAGGAGGTAGAGTATGGTACAGCTAAAAACTACAAACTGTACGAATCAAATGTGCACCACGCGCTGTGATGTCATTTGTATTTTTTATGTTTATAAAAGATCGGCTTGATAACGGTGACAAAGATGTTATCGCCACTGAGCGGTTGCGTCCATGAGAGGTACCGCGTTGCCCGACGCGGGGAGGGGTCGCATTCCAGCGGAGTGCACAGTTGACGAGTACGAGTTGTGCAATCAGCTTACCTGTTCAAGCCTACTTACCTACTTAGGTAATCTGTACTGCAAGATAGGACGATAGAGAGATAACTGATATGCCTTCGTTGCCTATTTCAGTCTTATGACAGCGATGCACAAATAACATATATGGTGTATGTAAAAGACGGTTGTCTCTTATTAAGAGATCCTCCATGTTCGCTTTGTTAAAATGTGTAAAAAATTATAGCCTGTCCAAAATGGCCGTTTTTCGTAGCCACTCTAGTATACTACGGCTATAAAACATTTTGCGCGTAATGCAACCCAGAGATGGACGTGAATTCGTTGCCTCTTGATTCTTATACAGCTGTTGGATGGCATATAGCTATGCAGACGTCTTAAAAAAGAGAAAGTCGACAGCTTGGTGTGCACCAAACTCTACAAATTCATACCTCGGGCCTACAAAAAAGTATAGACGCCATGACATATAATTGCCAACAAAAAGTGGAGTCAACTATCTGTTACGTGTGAAGAGAAGTTATGATATCGCACACTAACAAAGGAAAATGTAATCCGTCGGGAATCGAACCCGAGCCTCGCAGTTGGTCGGTGTCGTTAAGCGTGTACGCTTGCCACTCAACTAACGAGGCAGCCTCAGTTTTGAATCAAAACATTTTGCTTCATTTCTAGTAACCCGCAAAGATCTCGTCCATTCGTTGATTCCTCGTGTTGATCCAGGTTCGCTTAGTGGAAAAGACTATCTGCTTCTCTGGCTAACAGCTCATAAAAGGCGGGCTGCCAACCCGGCGAACTTGTTTGTTAAGATTAACAGCTACTACTCCTGACAATAACTAACACAAAAGAATTAGCAAGATTGAACCTTGATGACGAGGTTATGAAGTCGCAGTCTAAGTTTTGCAGTTTTACTACACTAAGGATCATTTGCACTTTCCTGGGTTAAGTATTTAACACTGAGTTGAGGCTAACTCAGGTTAAATACTAGGGTTAAATCATCTTATATTTGACAGTTTAACGCAATATTATCCAGTGAAGTGTCAATCTATTTTAATTGGAAGTATTCGTCAGATTGACAAAATTGATAAGGATTTAATTCCCCCCATTGTTTTCGATAATACTGTAATTCCATATTTCTCAACAGTAAAAAATTTGGGGATTTATATTGATAGTCATCTCAATTGGCACAGTCAGGTTAGTGATGTGCGTCTTAGAATCACTGGAACTTTAAGATCGCTTAATAGACATTGTAATTTTCTACCGTTAAAAACTAAAGTTTGCCTGGTACAGACGCTTATTTTGCCAATATTAGACTAGGGCGATATCTGTTATCCTGATGCCCCAACTTATCACATTAAAAAAATAAATAGGTTATTAAATCAAGCCATTCGTTTCATCTTTTGCTTGCGTAAATTTGATCACATTACTGATTATCGTAATAAGCTTCAATGGCTCTCTATTTCCCAGCGACGCAAGCTTAGGATTTTATGCTTTTTATATTCTATCCTCTTTGATCCTAAGTATCCAACATACCTTAAATCCAAATTTCACTTTTTATCTGCAACCCACAATTTAAGTCTGCGTTCATCATCATCTCAGACTCTCTTCATCCCTCTACATCGTTCGAACTCTAAATCTAATTATTTTCTTGTAAATTCGTCCAGATTATGAAATAAGCTTCCTGTATCGATTAGGCAGGTGAGTAATAAGATTCTATTCAAAAAGAAAACGTATGAATATCTATTTGAAAATTGAATTTAGTGCTGTACTATTGCATGCTTGTTTCATCAGACCTTATTATATTTTATATATATTTATATTGATATATGATTATGTATGGTCAGAAATCTTGTTTTGATTGCTGTCTACTTTATTTATGTTTATGCATTGTATCTATAATTATTCTATTCTTAATTTATATAACATGCTATGTAGTTATATATTACTGGATTATTTTATTTATATGTACATTAAAATTCAAATTTATTTGTATGATTCTGTTTTGTTTATTCGGTACCTACATACTTGATCTCTGTTAGCCCAAAGGTTGACTGGGAGAGAATGCATTTAGCATTAAGTTCGCCTTTTGTACTCACAATTTTTATTTGTGTACAATAAAGTTTAAATAAATAAATACTAAATGTAACCCGAGAAATGTGCAAGTGACCCTAAATTCTGTAAAATTCAAAGCACATTTCAACGCTCTATGTTTCTGATTCATCCAACATTTCTCCGATAAAATATTACTCCTAGAATACCGTTTTATTTTACAAATAACACTTTTTTAACCAACACTATCATCATAACGCGAACGTTATAAGAATAGTAGAAATTGTCCTAGTCAAAGAGCTTATGAATCTAGAAATATAATATTTTCCGAATGATAGCCTGCTCTTTTTACTGCTCACCATGGAACATACGATAAGATGACATACTGAATATACACTATACAAATATGGTCATATAATTTACATCTAAAATATATTTCGAAAACTGTTTTAGGACAGGACAGGTGTGTGTCAGGACATTTTCTTCAGGAGCTAGTCTGCTAAAAGTAACGAATTTGTGAATAATAATAACAAAGTTCTCATCAACTTTTTTAAATATACTTTACTGTGGCAAAACTGATTTGTGTGACCATATAAGTGAGATGTTACAAAGATGGACCTCGATTTCAAAGGTGAAAAACACTATTTCAAAAATATACCAGGAAAAAAGCAACTGCTCTAAGACCGTACAAAATATTACCTATTGCTCATCCATAATTATTACAAGGCTGTCATTATACCAAATCAATTACCATACCACCATAATCTATTACCATATCAAAAGAGTCTCTATATATCTACTTAGTAGCTACATTAGTCAATATTTCTGCAACGTGCCACTAATAAAACGATAAGTAAGAAGTTGACCTGTAAATGATGGAAAATTGAATTTAAAAACCAGCCAAGTGCGAGTCAGACTCGCGCACTAAGGGTTCCGCACTATCATCGTAAGTAAGTAGTAAATTGCAAACTTATAGATAGGTTTTCGATACACATCCGGGCAGCATGACGACGCTCGCGCGAATACGCGTGGCCATTGCTCGCTCCGTGATGTTACCGTCCCCGCTACACGCGTGGGCCTTGCTTAGCAACCGCCTCGCACTCGCGCAACCACCACCCCGCGGCGCGGCGCTCGCTCCGCTTTTAGGTGCACGGATTATTTTAATGTTGTGAGTTTTTATATATAAGATTAGGTATTTATTTTTATCGTTAATATATTATTTATAAATAATTACTTACAGACAGACAGCGAAAGCTTAGTAATAGGGTCTGTTTTTACCCTTTTGGGTACGGAACCCTAATTTAAATTCTTAAATTAGGGTTACAATTCTGTAAGCTTTTAAGTGATTGCTATATTAGCCTTGGTTTAGTCTCTGATATTCTGTAGGAAAATGGAGATACGTCGTTTGCAATATATTTGATACGTCATTCTCAGTAAATGGATTAATCAAATAGATTACAAGCTCTTGCAATTGGAGATGTTTCAAGTATATTTGTTATGCAATTAGATTGACTCAATACATCTCTAATTGCGAGATATTCAATACTAATGAGTAGTTGCAATACACGTGGTAATTAGCACCTTCAAATGGATTATTTGAATGAATCGCGAGCTCCTCGTCTATACCATTTATTTGTGTAGCATTAAGAATTCCTTTGCTATGAAACTTCTAATTAGCTAATGCAAGTTGACAGGACTATTATGAAATAAAATGCAAGATCAAAGTTAGTTTAGATAATTTTCTTAGTTTGTGATTTGAATTTTTAAAATCAGTCGTCATTAAAAGAAATTAGCTTTACCCAAAACTCTGTTAGGTAAAGCGGTGGCTCTTTGTTTTTTGTTTAAAAGTAAAGGGGTTCTTTTTGGTTCTTATCTACGTTATAAGTTTGGTTACTGAAAGTTTTTCAACTTTTTTTGTATCTTTTTGATGTGTATTTGGTTGGTATGAGAATTTATTATAAAAATGTTTTCTTGTGTTGGTCCGGGCTCCTTTACAAAATAGACAATCTGCCTTCCTGTCAGGAAGTTTGTAAAAGGCGCGCATAAGCTTATCGTCACTAACACCGTGACATCTTAGGCGGTAGAGTTTTGCAGTGACTCGTTGGGACTGGTACCATCGATTTATTGCCAAATGCCAATTAATGGCTCAAAGGTTGACTGGGAGAGAATGCATTTAGCATTAAGTTCGCCTTTTGTACTCACAATTTTTATTTGTGTACAATAAAGTTTAAATAAATAAATAAATTTATCTATTCCTTATTAACTTTGCTGTTGACGCGACCGGTTAGGAGGATAAGGTAAACAAACTTATTTTTGCTTGAGGACTAACATCCCGGCATGAATTTCATACCATCAGGAAATCCGTGGACTTGTTTACCAAATCTTAATTCATCTCAAATAGTAAGTACTTCTCAAGTTCACTGCTGGAAATAACCCTTAAAATGAAAAGCTTCATCATTATTTTTTATTATAATAATAATTCATACCGCTAGTTAATTCAAATAAGAAGAAAGTTTGAGTAGTCAGTTGGAATTACTCTAATTATGGTGACTGGTAGTTAGTTATAGATAAGGCAGTAGTCATTTACCCGGACAACACCCTAATGCCAACGGTCTTGTGGGTAACCACTGGTATGAGAGAAACAGATGGTCTATTCTCCCCCGGGAGCACGGTCCGACTTGGGGAAAATACCCAAAAATGTTTACAAACTTTTATATTAATACTAATGCAATACTCTCTATTCCGTAGGGGGTTTGTCTGTAAGATTGATATATTACGTATGTTCTGAAAAAGGTAAAGTTTTTAAATTTATTAGCTTGTTCCTATTTTCAGTGGTCATAAACTTGTTTAAAATGTAATTTCACACAGAAACCACTTTAAAAATGTTTCTTTCCCAAGTTGTCCCTACATTAGTACTTTATGAAAATGGTCTCAACGATTTAGGGGCTTTGTCTAAAGTCTAAACAAACACTGTCTTATTATTTTTGTTAAATTCACAATACCTACAATTTTTTTTATCATCTCCTCCATTTACATACCCAATATCTGGATGGCGGAGCTTTGCTCGGGTTTTTTTTAAATGATTCCTAGCTAGATCGATTTATCGTCCCCGAAACCCCCTACATACTAAATTTCATGAAAACCGTTGGAGCCGATTCCGAGATTCCAATTATATATTTTTATACGAGTATATACAGGAATTGATCTTTCAAAGGTATAAGATAATGATAATCAGCAGTTTTAAGTAAAATACTTCTTATTAGATTCATTTGGCCAAATTGTAATTAAACAATTCGCTATTTTCAACTTACACTAGCTGTCCCGGCGAACTTCGTTCCAACGGTTCAATTTGTATGAAAAAAATAAAATGTTTTTTCTCGCAGTTTCCATTTTTATCTTTTAAGCCTTCCCTGTATTTGAACAAACAATTTAAAGCCAAAATTTGCCAAACCGGTTCAGCCTTTCTCGAGTATTAGCGAGGCTAACGAACAGCAATTGATTTTTTTATATATATAAATATATTTTTTTTTCAAACAACAGTGTCCGTAAGTTCATTATCCCTATACCTAATAGCCTGTCTTTTTATATCTTTATTATTCATCATAAAAAATTTACAGTGCTTATATTCCCTTTCAGATAATAGCATTGATTGTAAAACTTTCAATTTACGAAAACAAATTCCTAGGCTGAAAATGGAATCCTTGACTCATATTCTAAAAGTACTGAGTTATTTGTAGTTTTTTGAGTGTATATACTCTAATAACTAATACCTGATTCAATTTCTTAGTCAGTGATTCGAAATGTATGCCAGAGTATCAACTTATTCAAATTTTTTTATGTATTTATATTTTGTTCATAGGTAGGACACGCACTACATCTCTTGCACCCCATCTTCAGATGCTACACGTACAGTGATCGAGTGAAAGCAGTATGCAAAAAACTTGGATTCAGGGAACCCGCTGTCGTCCAGAGCATGTACATCTACAAAAACCCTGGATTGGGCGGAGAAGGTATTAATTTTCAAATGTATATAAAACTAACATTTTTGTAATACACACGATAGGTCTCTATAGTCTAGTGGTCCAGTGTTGGCGATGACTAATTGAGGACCCGGGTTTGATAGTTTTCATAATCTATATATTAATACGGGATTCCAAAACTTTGGACCCCTTTTCACGAAAATTGCGCGCACGCAGGAGCATAAAATTTGGCACACTTGTAGTTTACGTGTAGGAGAAGTGCAGAATGCTTATATTTTTTAATAATAATGCTTATAAAGCACATTAAATCAATAAATAAAATATAAGCCACACTACCATGCATTTGACACACAAACAAATATATTGATGATAACCATAAAAGATCACAGATGGCAGACTAAAAAGTTTGGAAACAGAGTAGTTGGTCTTTAGAAAATAAGATGGCGTTCTTATCTACAAGATCCTTTTTTTTATAATAAAACTAGATACAAAAGGTGCGTTATCAATCTAAAGACTGTATAATCTTTTTTGTGAGTTGCTACAATCCCCGTAAAAGCGGATCATGAAAATGGGAAACACTGAAGTTTTTTAACTTTTAAAAAGTGAGTCGATTCTTTTGCTGAAAATACTTTTTTTGTATAAGCAGGATTACCTCTCTTAAAACAATATTATTTTATCAACCCTTATGTAATTGTCATCTAAAAAAACATTATATCAAAATTAAGCTACATGGAAATAAGGCCTCAGAATATTCAATGTGGGGGACTAAGTATTTTTTTAATTTACATGGAAGCGAAGTTACTACTTAATAATAATCTGGGGGCACGGCAGTGCCCCCGCCAAGTCGAGCAAAAAAAAGCGGCACGGCCGTACCATCCTTTTCTCGAAGCAATTCGGGCCTTTTTCGACCCCCTATAATTCGGTTGTAGATAAAGCAAGAAACCTGAATCTTCAGTGACTAATCCGGCATTGTATAAACACGGAATATTTAAAATTTCAGTCAATTTGAACCAGTAGTTTAAGAATGACAACTTGTTAAAGTTTCTAAATTTTGTCACTCACTGACTCACCGATCATCAAAAGTCCAAGGCACTTCTAGCAGACTTAGAAGCTTCATATTTGGAATACATATAGAATTTAGTGTCTTAATCATGGGAAAACTTAAATATTTTGTAATTTCGGTCCAGTTTTCCAAATACACCAACTGCATCAATAACTTTGTAATCCCATATAAATATATGGCAGGGATTACAAAGTTATTTATGCAGTTGGTGGTTGGTGGTGGTTATAAATTTAATAGGTGTAGATAGGTACCTACCATATGAGGCAAGGGAGGGGGTATAGGGTGGGTAAGGGTGTGTTTAGCCCATGAAACTGAACAACATTATTACTTGTAAAATGGTCGACGTAATGAAAAACACATGATTGGACATGTCTTGAAGTACGAAAATCTAATAAAACAATATATTATAATTTAAATCTGTTATATATAAATTGTTGGTGCGACTAGCCTCCTTACAGACAGACTGGCCTCTATTTTTCTCTATGACTGACAAGCAAAATATACGCCAAAATGACAGAACAATGAAATGTGAATGCCTTCGAGCGAGCGGCAGCCGCACGCATACGTGCGAGCGCCCTCATGCTGTTCGGATGTGCCTCGAAACCTAACCTATAAGTTTGCGATTTTCATTTATAATTTCGATGTAATACCAAGTCGGTTAATCTATTAATCGTTTGAAGTAGATGGTATCAAAAAGAAAGGCTCTACAAAAAGAAGTGAGATCCCATCAAAAACATCCTGTAAAAAACCCAAGTCTCGCAGCTCAGTCTTTCTACCGTCAAAAGTTGTGAGATCCATGTAATACCAAGTCGGTTAATCTATTTAGTGTCTACTTGAAGGACCTTCTGTCTTAAGTTATTACATAAGTTATTATTATGCCAATATTAAAAATATTTAACGTTTTAAACAAATAGATCGACTTGGACATCGCATGAAAACAAAATGAATATTACAATATTATATTAGATTCTTTAGTCTCTCGCGCCTCACGCGATTGAAACTCTCGTTCCTGTTGGTCGCTGGCCCGTCGTGCTGTGTAGTGTGATACATACTAATAATCAAATCAAGCGATGTCCAAGTCGATCTATTTGTTTAAAACGTTAAATATTTTTAATATTGGCATGATAATAACTTATGTAATAACTTAAGACAGAAGGTCCTTCAAGTAGACACTAAATAGGTTAACCGACTTGGTATTACATGGATCTCACAACTTTTGACGGTAGAAAGACTGAGCTGCGAGACTTGGGTTTTTTACAGGATGTTTTTGATGGGATTACAATATGACCTGTTATGAGTAAGGACCAAGAGGAACCCGTTGGAAAAACCATTAGATTTAACCGAAATCAAAAAGAAAAAGGTTATCATTTCGTAAAGATCAATTTATGTAGAATAGATTTTGTAGGTTCTTTCGTAGTTTTGAGGTGGTCGCATGTAAATTATGTCACAATCAGACTATTGTTTATTTCATAATATTAGAACGCAAACAAGCAGGCAGATTTCCTGATGAAAAGAATTTAAACAACACTTAGAGGAACCAAAATTGGTAATGGTGCGTTGACAACCTGACGCCAGGATGTTAGGCTTCTGGCAAAAGTAAGTTTACCAGCTACCTCAGCCTCCGAGCCGGAATATGTCAAGAGGCAAGGCAGTGGTACCAATCCGGGCAAGTAGCTGCGAAACTCTATCACCCAGTCAGGTGTAGCGGTATTAGTGACGGTAAGACTATGCTCGCTTTATATGAGCTGCCTTGCAAGAAAGCAGATGGTTTATTCTGCAAAGGAACTCATACCAACACAGGACCAACCAGCAAAATATGATAAATGTTTTTTACTCACCAAATAATTTTATTTTCATTCTAGTTAAACCGCATCAAGATATAACCTACCTTCGTACGGAGCCAATCCCCCCCATTGGTTTTTGGATAGCTCTTGAAGACGCCACAGTCCAAAATGGTTGCTTGTGGATGGCCCGGGGCTCCCATAAGTCTGGCATTCACAGGCAACTAATAAGGAACCCTGATAAAGATGCACAGGAATTAACGATCTACGATAGACCAGCCCCTGTATATCCTCAGTCTGGGTTCACTCCAGTACCAGTGAGCAAAGGTATTTTTTTTAAAAGTGTTTTTATTTTTATTTCCCTACGGGGATAGTTATTTGTATGATGAACATAGATATATGTACGAGTATTGTTGTATTTCCAGGTCTGGGTGCTTATGTAATTTATATTGGTACTAGCTTACCCAGCAAATTTCGTATCGCTTGACATTAATGCTTCGACAGTAGCGCTGTCTTTCGGATCCAATGTGAAACATTTCTAAATCAACAACAACTTATTATTAAAAAAAAAATAAAAAACATTTTCCAGGAGACCAAATTGCGAATCTAAACCATTCTCGAATTCCCTTGAACACACTCAAAAAATTTCATCAAAGTCGTTCCAGTCGTCTAGAATGAGTTCAGTGATAAATACACGAACACAAGAATTATATTATATATATAAAGATTTATTTAAGTACTTCTAAATATCAGAGTCAAAAAGCCTTGCATAATTCTGTGCTTATCCCAACGTTTTTGTATGGAGTTGGGTAAGTCAGAAGAGGCTAGGACGTAGGATAAATGCGGTCGAAATGAGAGCCCTACCGAAAATCTGTGCTGTAACGCTCGCTGACCGCATTCGTAACAGTGAGGTCCGAGAAAGAGTGGGTTGAAAGAGAGTGTTGGTGTTAAAATGTGAAAGGACATACTCAGCTGGCTCGATCATGTGGAAAGAATGACAGATGAGAGATTGACAAAGCAAATATACAATGCGAATATGGATGGATGCAGGTACCCGGGGAGATCGGGGAGGACAAAGATCACAGGGATCCCCGGGGAGATCACTTAGATATTATCCAAGGGTTGTGTCAAGAGTCTCCGAAAACGGTGTGTTTGTATGAAAAGGGTAATGAATATGAAGGAAGGCTAACACATTTGTCAGGTTCGTGAAGTTTGGCACTCGATACTCACTGCCTACCCCATAAGGAACTTCGCGTGAAGATATGTGTGTGTAGTTAAGTACCTCTAAGTATCAGTATTGTTGACTAAAACTTTCGAAAAAAGAATCATCAAATTGTATTAGTTGGACCTAATGTACTAGTTGAAGTCGGTTCTTGCAGTTTTACTGCGTTAGTTTTACTGCACTTTAACGGTTGGTTTGTCATTTCCATTAAAAAGGTTTTCTCATTCCAGGAACTTGTATTTTAATTCATGGGAATGTAGTTCACAAGAGTGCCTACAACAAATCTGACAAGAGTCGCCATGCCTACACTTTCCACGTGATCGAAAAACAGGACAATAACTACTCCCCAGACAACTGGCTGCAAGAAGGTCCAGCAGCTCCATTCCTGAACATGTACACCACACCGCAAATGGTGTAGAGCTTATAAAACGTAACTTCCAGTGTTACATGCAAACATTATTCAAGAAAAGAAATTTTACAGTAAGAGACGTTCATTCCTCGTGTTGGTCTGGTCTCTTTTGCAGAATAGACCATCTACCTTTCTGCCCTGCAGCTCGTAAAAGGCGAGCATAGGCTTAAACTCACTATCCCTAGGCCCTGCCACTGCCTTACTTATTTGCGCCGCCAAAATGACAGTGCTTGTCGTTGAAGTGTTTCGTATGGAAGGATACAGTTCCGATATACTTACTTTTGCTAGAGGTCAAACATCATGTCCTCAGATTATCATAGCACCATTATCACCTTTGGTGTCTCTAGACGGTATGAATTTTTTAAGCATAAGGAAATCTGTCTGTTTGTTTGCCTTCTAATACCATATCAAAACCGTTTTTAATCAATCTTTAAGTCGACATGTTCCATACAAAATCGTGAATTATTGATAGATTTAATGTTAATTGATGTCTCTGAATATGGCCATAAAATCAAAGAATACCAAATAGTTACAATTATAGAAATGAAAGTCAGTGGCTCTCAATTAGTTGTTTCAGGGTATATAGAAAAGACTATAATATAATTTAGATGAATAATCGAAAAACTCAGCAGTCACGGTGTTAGTGTCAAAAAACACACTCTTGCCTATTACGAGATACTCCATACACAGACAGAAGGTTGTTCTTCAAAAGAGCCCGGGACCAGCACGGTGAATCAAGTAGGAAATATTCATCTATACTTGTTATCGTCGGTTCTTGGTGGAAATTCATTGTATACACACTTTTTTGTAGTGAAAACTTGTACTTATCCACTATACACCCTATACTATACTGCGTATAGTGGATAAGTACACAAAAAAGTGGAAATATAATTTTATGTTAAGCCTTATGAATAAAGGCGATTTTCCTATGACCTTTTAGCCAAATGTTACACAGTCAAGCTTATCCTCAGAGCGGCAAGAAGGGCCCTAATCCTACTAATGAACTACGAGAAACGGGTGATTAAGGTCGCGAGCTCTTAACACCTTTCTTCTACATTTTTTTTCTCCTTACAGCCACTTTCAATAACCTATCTAAGGTAAGAGATAGGTCTACTTCAGATAAGTTACTAGGTAACCACTGCTGCTATCTATAGGTAAACTATAGATCTTAATTCCTAAATAACTGCATTTGAAAACTATGATATAGAATTTAACAAAAGAACTATTATTTTATTTATATTCCTATCGGTAACTTTCGTAACGTTACAGAAATCCATTATTAAAAATAACATAATGTCCTTACATTTTTATACAATACGTTTGTTATAAGATTGTATTGGAACTAATATTCTGGAGTTATAAAGTAACTTTACTTATATATAATTCCGATTTGATACAAAACAAAGTTCATAAATAACACTTGTACTTTTCCGCAATTCATGGGATTCCGTCAAATACAGACGATAAAGAGCGTTAAAAAACTATATACCTCAACGCGAAGTCTCTGACAAGATAGGCAAAGAGTATCGAATGTCAAATCTCACAGTCAAATCTGGCAGACCTGCTTGGCAGAATATGAAGGAACACATTCATTACCCTTTTCATACAGACACGCCAGTTTTGATAACTCTTGCCACCACCGTTGGATAATACCCGAGCGATTTGATCGTGGAATATCAACATAGGTCTCCTCGTGTATATCAGCTTTGTCAATATAACAGTGAAGAGTATAAATTGACACAAAACTTTAAAAGAGGAATGGACGGTACATAATGGAAGTTACGTTTTCATAGAAAAAGCTTCGATATTTTTTGTAATTATATACATTAGGATCTCATAAAAGATTGATAAAGTATGTTTTAAAAAGCTCATTTTTTATATTTCAATGTTAGTACAGCAAAGAATTTTGTGTAATAGGATTTTGAATTAACATACTGCTTTTTTATTTACAGATTTTAGAATTTAAGAACTAAATCTAGTTCATAATACTTGTTGTATTTTTAAAGTATGCTTTGGAAAGTTTACACGTTTCAAAAAATATTTTTGGAAACAAATATATTTTTATTTTAATAGTATGATGTCTCATGTATTTTTCACTGTATACTTACTGTTATTGTTTTTAAACAAAAAAATATATTTTTTTTAATTCATTTGACCTAATTAGCGGTAGCATATTTGTTGTAAATGGAGTTTTTATATTAAGAAGCTCAGTTGTGCCTCGTAGATCATTTTAATATTGATTACTTAGTAATTTAATTTACTTATAAAGTTGCGATGTATATTGATAAATCACTTTTTCTTTTTCTCCCTAAATTTAGACGTTTGTATCGTGAAGCTTACTCGATTGTAACACTGTCACTGTTGCAGAAAAAAAACTTTATCACGCATGTAAAAAAACATTGTTAAACTTCGATCAAAAGCTGTAATTATAATTATCACTGCACTTATAGTTTAAGGTACATTAATAAATAAAATGAATTATGCCTTCCAATAAATAAATAACCTTGGACAAATTAAACCAATTGATCTGACCTCAATGTAAGTGAATTAAATACCTACTATTGATATAGATGTTACTTAAAGGCACTAATATACAGAAATACTTAAACATATACTGAAACGAATAAGTCTAATGTTATTGAAGTGTTGATAGCAAGTATATTAAATGTTTAAAATCAACCTTTCCGCTATTCAAGATTTTTTTTATTAACATTTTATCCCATTAAGTATGAAACTTGAAAGATTTTATTTTTCTATACTTTTCTTATAAACCAAATATTTGATTTATTGTGATATGCTGACATATGTTGTGATATAAGATATTAAATAAATGTCTCAATAAAATATTTTTGTTTTTTTACCACTGAAGAAAGGAGATATCTTTAAAAAACCTTAAAAAAGCGCAAGACCGAAACAGCGGTTTTTGAACAACGACCAATTTTAATATCTAAAATATCGATTTTACTGAATATAATTTACTTCGCAACCACGGCAATATTTTAAAACTAGATAAAATTCTTGGAAGCCTATCTCTAACTTTTTTTGATGATGAAACACAACAAACCTGATGGAGCTATACTAAGCCAGAAGCATAATTTTCAATCTTGCTTTAAAAATGTTAAAATTGTAATTAATACTACTTTTTAAAGTGAAATCGCCTTTGTGGTCTAGCGGTTAAGACGATAGACTCGATTCCATAAGGTCCTGGGTTCGAATCCCAGGTCGGGCAACGGAAGATACTTAAATAAAATAACGTTGTCCGGGATTGGATATGTGCCAGGTTGGCGATAGGCTTGCCATCTATCACATTGTGCGACTTAGTGTCTTCGGCTAGTCGTAGGTGCCCTGGTTGTGCCTCTGCCTATAACTTCGGGGATATATGCGTGAAGATGCTACTTATATTTGAAAGTGAATCTATATTTTGCAGTTCGAAAACTATAATACTTTTGGTGCTGATACAAGCAATATTGACCAAGTAAGGATGATACACATAAGTTCACCTGGTGTTATGATTGTGATGGATTAATAATGGTGGTAGATTAAGGTGATGAAGCTCTTAAACGTAAAAGTAAAGTAAAGTATCTTCACGCCCATATCCCCGAAGAGGTAGGCAAAGGCACCACCAGGGCACCCACGACTAGCCGAAGATACTAAGTCCCACAATGTGATAGGTGGCAAGCCTATCGCCAACTGGGCACATATCCAATCCCGAGCAACCTTTTTTTTATTAGAAAATTGGAAAAACCCAATTTTCTTTTTGATGCCCGACCCGGGATTCGAACCCGGGACCTCATGTAGTCAAGTCCAACAACTGAACCGCTAGACCACAGAGGCGATACTCATTGCTCAACACTCAGCTCTTAAGGATCAAGGCTCAAAGAATAATTTTCGGGCTCACCTAGGAACTGATTCGAAGTCTGCATAACTAGTGTTGTTTTTAAATGTATCTTCATGCCCATATCCCCGAAGTGGTAGACAGAGGCACAACCAAGGCACTCACGACTAGCCGAAGACACTAAGTCCCCATTGGCATAGGTGGCAAGCCTATCGCCAACTGGGTACATATCCAATAATGGGCAACGTTGTTTTCATTAGAAAATTAAAAATACGCATTTTGTATTTTATTTTATTGCAAGACTCGAGGATCAAACCAGGAACCTCAAGAAGTTAAGGGGCCATATACGCTAAATACGTCAGCAGTTTACTGTTTTTTGCATACAAAGCAATCATGGATCTTGCTGACAAAAATACACAAGATTAACATGAATATGCTTTACTAGACTAGTATTTCCAAAACACGATTCATTTTACTTTGCTCGATAGAAAAAAATCAAAAAGTTAACCCTTTTTTGAAAGCAAAACGCAAATGTCTACTTCAAATATGAAAATATCGACACCAGATTTAACGTAAACGTAGATAAGTACTGTACCTAAAAGATAAGTGTTTCAGTTTTTATACTTTTTTTCAAATTACTTTTATAGTGTCAAAAATAGTGATTTGTCGCTTAAGACGTTTACTTTAGAGCGCTATTGTTCATAGTAATCATGGAACGGGGGAACGTGGTGATTGGGACTTCTGGCTGACTGAGTATGGGGCCTTAAGTCCGACGCCGGACTGCTAGACCACAGAGGCGTTCAAACATATCTGATTCCAATTTATAATTTGCATGAAATCGACATTCAAGAGTATCAACCTTACTGATCGAATCTGAACTTGATAAATATTTCAAAGCTATCCCGTTGTATAATCCTGCTGTACCTTAGTGAGAACGGATCCTTGATAAAGATTTCAAAGCTGTCCTGGTGTATAATACTGTTGTACCTTAGTGAGAACATCGAGCTCTTATGCCACGGCTTTTGCTTTGGCTTCAATGAATTGACTATAATTCAGTTTGGCAGACAGTTCAACGCTAAGTAAGTTCAGATGATCTGCAATTTTCAAGGATACTTTGGGAAGATGGTGTAATATTTAGACGGCTCCTCAGTAAACAAACATGTCTGTGTTTTGGTCATGAGCCTGTAGTTATGTTATTAAAATTGGCCGTTAATGTATCTAATATATAAAACTCTCATGTCACGGTGTGTGTGATTGAACTCCCCCAAAACGGCTTGACCGAGTTTCATAAAATTTTGTGAGCATATTGAGTAGGTCTATGAATCGGCCAACGTCTATTTTTTATACCCCTAAGTTTTTACCCCTAAGCAACTCATTTTTTTTTGCTAAAATCACAATAAAAATGTAGCAGAACAACGTCTGCCGGGTCAGTTAGTTTTTCCATAATAATAAGAGATAAAGAAGCAGACGATTGTCTGATGGTAGTATAGAAAGTTAGGACGGATGGATCGATTTCGATAAGCATTTTTTTATGTTTTAAACCGATATAATGGAGATGTTTCTTAGCCGCATTACTTATAGGTTTGGTTGGGAATTACAGATTTTTTTAATTTTAACATTAGGTATATTAAACAAGGAAAGTCTTTGGTACAAAATTTTCTATACCATACACATTTTTTTTGAGGTAAACACTTGTAATTTTCCACTATACACTTTATTTAATACCTTATGTTAGTCTATAGCAACCGGTTTCACTTGTTACACTTTATTTAATATTTAATTTAATTACTAGCTTCCGCCCGCGACTCCGTCCGCGCGGATGTCGGTCTTCGAGCGATAAAACTGAAAAATTAAGATTTTTTACGTATTTTTCCAGGATAAAAAGTATCCCATTTCATGCCCAGGACAATAAGGTATAATTATACCAAGTTTCACCGAAATCGAACCGTTAGTTTTCACGCGATGCTTGAACATACAGACAGACAGACAAAAATTAGTTTAATCACATACTTGGGTTTGGTATCGATCCAGTAACACCCCCTGCTATTTGTTTTTTTAATATTTTCATTGTACAGAATTTTCCCTTCTACAGATTTATTATATATTTAAAATACGGGTGTTTACCCCAAAAGTGTGTATACAATGGAATTTCACCAAGTGCCGACGATAACAAATATAGATTCTATTTTCTCTACCAATCAACCTCGTCGTAAGATGAATAGTTCACGTTTTCAGTTACCTAAAATAATTTACATTAAAGAACAAATATTTGAACAAAATTTTAACGAGTGACACTTGTTGAATACTATAAGCCCTCTGGGGTTTTAGAATTCCTCTTGTAGCTAGCACTAATTGGCACTTTCGCCTTGAGTCTCGAGTATATTTCGTGATCGCGTAAGGGAACGAACACTTAGGAAATTTGAACCGTAAGTACCTATCCTGGAACATTAAAAATATTCTTAGCAAACAATATTTATTATAAAATTTTGACTAATATTAGGAATACATTAACAGAAAATAAACACAGAGAAATACACACACATCCATGCATCAAGGGACATGGGAGTGCCCCAGCCAAGACGAGCTAAGCGAATCGCGGGGACACTACCGAATTCTACCTTTTCTCGAAACATGTCGTTGCATCATAAGTCTTGACGGATCGTTGCTACAACTTTTTTTTCAAAATGGCTACTGTTACATAACAGTAGCCATTTTGAAAAAAAAATTGTTGTTGTTGTTGTCCGTCCGACGTACATACGTCTAACGACTTTTACAACGTCACCGTGCTAGTGGGCTAGTGGGCTAGTGGGCTAAGCCAGATATTGAAATATGTGTGGGGCCTGGGTCCCCCCTCCCTACGAGTGTCTCCTGTGAGACCGTACCTCGGCTTAGGGTGGGATCGTGGTTTGTGTCGAAAGGTATGAGTGGTGTTGTATGAGGCGTTTGCCTCGGTAAAGTGATCGTCGGGGTCTGAAATCACGTGAAGGGGCTTCCAGCGAAGCGGAGATGGGTCCTTCTCGGGGACATAATTATTGGCTGCTGCCATCATAGGGTTGCTACAGCTATTGAATAGCAATGAAAAAGAACAATGAATATGTTTTATATACCTGTGACAGTAAACAGACAGCCAAGCTGTACATTTTGACTACGGTAAAGTTTACGTGGTTTTCGTTTGTAGAGTTAGAGGTTGTAGAGTTGAAAACTTGGTTCTACATGGCATCTGATATTTTTTTACAGTGCGAGCCATATTGGCTCAGCAACATTGTATATGAAATGTTTTTAATTACACACATACACATTTTCACAGCTAGTCAAATAAACGAATCGTGACACGAGGGATGCAGATCTGCTTAGTTTCCACAACATTCATTACTTTTTAGAATCGCCTCGTTTAGACCGCCTCGTTGGTCGAGTGGCTAGCCTACTCGCCTAACTACATCGACCAACCGCGAGGCTCGGGTTCGATTCCCGATGGGGGCAGGCATTTGTGTGATGAACATTTAGATGTCTGTATTTCTGGGTCTGGGTGTTTATTAAATTTATTCTGGTATATACTTAAGTATTTCTATGTAATAGTATCGTTGACTAACACCCATAACACAAGCATATAATTTGCTTACTTTGGGGTTAGGTTCAATTTGTGTGATTTGTCCAGAGGTATTATTATTATTATTATTACTACTTTTTAGAATCAGAATCAGAATAATCTTTGTTCACATGAACCATACAAGTGGTATTTGTGCGCGTCGACATTTTTATAAACTACTGCCGGATCGGAATCGCGGCCTCACACTGAGTGATCCGGCGAAAGGAACTCTGCGGGATTGTCAAAAGACAAAAAAAAAATCAATTCTAATATTTACAATATAAACCAGATTAAAAAAATCCAAATTACAATCTCATTTGTGGGAGATAGAAATCTCTATCCCCAAGCATGTTCATCTTCCAAATAGTCTGAGACCGTATAATAGCCTTTTTGACATTATTTTGCTTTTAGACATTTTTAAACTTATTTAAAGATAGATCTCTTAACACCACCTTGGAATAAGAAACGAGCAATTCAGTAGGTTAGTACCAATATAGGTCTCCCGGGGTACATCCATCCACATTCGAATTATATATTTTTCTCATGTTTCATCTGCCATTCTTACCAAATGACAGAACCTATGGAGTTAGTCTTTCTTATTTTTACACTTTGAAGTTATTGTTGCACTTTCACAGCCAAACCATTAAACCGATTTTGATGAAATTTTGATAAGCTAAAGATTCGAGTTAGAATAAATATTGGCTATTTTTTTCAAAACTCAACCCCCAAAGGACAATAAGAGTGGTCATTAAGACGACATTTTCTGTCCTTATCCGGTTATGTACAATTTCTGTATTTATCCGGGTCCATTAATCCACTTACGCCCGGAGGGTATGATAACTTGCGCAATAAGCGGTTATGTTACCCGCCCAAAGGACATCGAGGCACCTGTAACATCTATGGTGTCTATAGGCCGCGCTTATTTCTTACCATTAGGAGAGCCGTGTGTTGTATATAAAACGTCTGACGTCCCAAAAAAATGACTACTTCTTAATAGATTAAATGTTATTAGACATGTCTGAGTGCGGCACTAAGAAGAAAAAACAGTGAACTTATAAGTCAAGGTATTTTATTTTAGTGCCAAATGAATGCCTAACCTATAGAACTACAAGTTACGTTCCTATCATCCAATGTGGACAGTAGTCTGAACATTTGGTCGACAACAACAATTTCATGGTGATAACATTTTTCCTTGACAAAAGACTAAACAACTCGAATGAAAACTCACCCATATTTTCTTTGTGCTAAAAGCTTTCGAGCAGTAACTTTCCTCAATGAAAAGTTAGCATCATTGACTTTTTATGTAGATCTTGTTTACATGAGCATGACAAGAGAACCTGAGGATGGTTGCCTAAAAATAAAATAGAAGAACTGTCGCTAATAAACCAATACTCCTTGGAAGAGTACATGTTTATACTTGCAACTTAGTATATTTATACTTAGTTAAATACTAACTGCCCGCCCTCGTTTCGCTTCGGTTATTCAAGAATAAAAATCTTAACAATATTATAAATGCGAAAGTTTGTGAGTATGTCTAGATGTCAGAATGTCAGTATGGGTGGAAAGCAGTAAGCGCTTAGCGCGCATGTCTTTGCTACGCTTCAACGATATTTAATTTTGCGCCCGGAGATTTTAACTTTTCGATAACTCATTAGTTATTAATTTTTTTCTGATAGTGTAAAAGGCAATATTGATCTAAATTACACGCATAACGTATTTAATAAATTTATTTTATTAAGGGTTAATACTGTATTGTTAAAAATATGTTCTAAAGTAACTCTTCATTAATTTACTGTTTTAAGTAAACGCAAAAAACGGTTATTGTGGGTTATTCTTAAAAGACAGACATATACCACTGCTTACTTTTTTTGAGATCTATCGAAGAGGAAAAATCCCACCATACATTGTTTTGTTAAAACTCAAAAGGTTTTGGTAGTGTTTTCGAGGAAAGCTCCCGATCGGCATATTTTTTGGCGACATATTGAACTAATATCGTTGTAATATTGTTGGTTTGTACAAAACATAAACTTACTATACACTAAAACCTTCCTCAAGAATTGTTCTATCTATTGTTGAAAACCGAATGAAAATCCATTCAGTACTTTTTGAGTAAATCGCGAACAGACAGACAAACGCGGCGGGGGACTTTGTTTTATATTATATATAATGATATTGATTATGTAGATCACAAGTTTTTTATGTAGATCTTATTTATATGGGCATGACGGAAGGGCCTAAAGGATGGAGGTCTAAAAATGAAACAGCAAAACTGTCGCTAATAAACAGAAACTCATTGGACGAGTACATATTTTATACCCACAACTTAATATATTCACACTTGATTAATTATAAACATATGTCTTCACAACAAGTCCTTTACGTGGTAGGCAGTGTGCACCGAGCTCCAAGAATCACGATTTCTAGCCTGCCTAGCTTCATACTTAGTTCATAATTATTTTATGTCATAATCGCCTAATGATGAGAGACAAACTAATACAGGAATTAAAGATGTCACTGTTGCTTTGGTATCTTATGGTCGGTATCTAAGGCCACCGATTTGTGCATACCAGTAACCTTATCATCCAGGAGATGACACGAAATGGCAATGACATTGCTAGGGAGGTACCAGCAGCCACTTAGACAAATGTGACATTTTTAAATACGTTTCAGTTTATAACAATTCACAATAGTAGGGGAGTCCAAGATGCTAAATGTTTAGGCATCCTAATTTGACTGTGTCGATTACATTTAGGTAATCAAAAGGTCATGTGACGTGTCTATTTTATTGGTGGTGTGAACGTTTGTAAGCTAAAAAAAATTATTACAAGGACATGATCTACACTAGCCCAATAGAGGGTCGTTGAGGCTTAAGCAATAAATATTGACAGTGGAGGAACATGCCTAATGTGTCTGCCATGACAGGTCGCCTCACTGACGAATGAACAAAATGGCTCGTTTTTTTTTAAGTTTCTGACCCTCCAACTCCCGTACTACATTTTTTGATTGCCAGAATATTTAAACGTGCACAGGCATATCTACTATATAAACAGTGTACGTTAATCTGACATGTTCGAACAAATATGTTTTCAAGCCAATAGTCAGACTACCCTCCACACTTGCTTGTGTACAGAGATTTGAGTCATAATGGAGGTGCTTAAACATGTTATATGGCATCTCCCATATCCTGATATGGCGCGCCCGAATAACTGCATAAATCTACTGGGCTCCCCTACAATCAACAGCCAACATATAGACGAACCTTCTTAGATAGACATGTGTTGGAGTTTTGGCGCCTTCAAGAGAAAAGACGGTCGAAGTTTTTTTCATAATTATTGAATTTCATGTTTAAATTAAGTGAAATTAGCCAATTTTGGTGGCATTTTGTACAATTTTGTTCAGTGAAAGTGCACAAATGAAATAATCATGAAGAAATTAGCATATCGTGTATTTCCTCTGTGCCGCCAAATCTCACTACATGAGCTTGAGTAATGAGGTCTCCGCTTTACCCAAGACCCTGATATGACCTATTGACTACTTATGACTTGTGACTTATTATAATTAAATCCCGATTTTGGTAAATTTGATGAAAATTTCTTCTTGACAAAATATATACGTGAGCACCAAAACCTAAAGAAAGAATGAAAGACGTGTGTTCAATTTTGATAACATTAATGTTTTTGTGTGATAAATGTACTTGTTTACACCTTAACGTTTATTAAATTGATTTTAAAATGGATGTGTAAGTGTATTGTGTAGGTATTGGGGATTTAGTTACGTTTTCTCGTAGAAATCACTAAAGAAATTTTAAGAAATTATTAAATCTGCAAGATATTAGTAATTTTGTATTTCAACCGCACAAGTATGTCCGCAAAAGAGCAACACAGCTTTAAAAGTAGAAAAAGCTGCGATTAAAGACTAAAACATCGGAATAGATTTAATCAACACAGAAATGTAGTCCATTCATCTTTACCACTTCTTTGTGGTCCCATTGGAAATCTATCCCAAATCATTGCCGGTAAGTTACGCTATCCACTCGACAAGGCCAAAAAATATATTATTCGTATTTTTCCCTTGTAGATTAATATATTATCATAAATCGTAAATATATTTCGGAGAACGTATTCGTATCAAAATAGAAGTATTGATAAAAGAGGCAAATAACAAGTTTTATTGTTAACTATTCCAGGAAATATTTTTTTGCGTAGAATCACAGAGTATGTTATATTTATGATATTAGAAGGCAAAGAAGCAGACGGATTACCTGATGGTAAGAAATTCACGCCGCCTAGCCAAAGGGCCCTAAGGCCTCGAGCAAAAGTAAGTTTACCGGCTACCTAACCCTCCAAAGCGGAACACGTCAACGGCAAGCCTTGGACGTTATGATGGCAAGAATAAATAGGGCGGTGATACCAATCAAGGCGAGTCGCTCCGAAACTCTACCACCTAGTAGGATCTCACGGTGTTAGTGACAGTAAGCTTATGCTCACTATTTACGAGCTGCCTGGCAGGTAGGCAGATGGTATATTCTGCAAAAGAGGCCGAACCAACACGTATGTTTTTAACGCGTTTTTTGGCCCAATCGCAAAAAGATTTTGAAGGTAATTTTTTAGAAAGGAAAAGGAAAGAAAGAAATAAGACCGACGTGATCTTACGTTTATTTTACTATGTTTTGATTAGTGGTATCTAATGATGTCGTCAGTACAGATGAAAAGTTATGCATTATTACACAAAAACCAGTAGTCGAGTTAATATGGGACATCACTAATAATTATGTCGTTTACAGAGATGATTGTTAAGCATTATCCTATTAATATTATAAATGCAAAAGTTTGAATGTTTGTTTGTTTGTTACTCCTTCACGCAAAAACTCATAAAATTTTACACACACGTAGAGGGTAAATTGGATTAAAACATATGATTGTCTTTACCCCAAAACTTTGTTCACGTGGGACCAATAACCACGCGGGCAACGCCGCGGGCAACAGCTAGTTAAATATAAATAAAAAAGGTGTTATCAAAATGTATGTAGAAATATCGCTGAATCATTAGGTATATTAAAAAAAAGAATAATCTGTTTTAGCGGTCTGTCGTTTGACTCTGACTTTATCAGGTCCCGCTTCGATCCCCGGGTCGGAAAACAGTTTTCGAACTATACTTCGGGGCTGGATATGTGCCTCGTTGGCGATAGGCTTGCTACTTATCGCATTGTAAGACTCAGTGTCTTGGGCTAGTCGTGAGTGCCCTAGTTGTGCCTCTGTCTTCTGTTTGAAAAGTCTTTCTACAATATTAACGATATGTTTCTTAATTTAACAATTCTTAACTCTTAATTTTTGCTTTTTCTAATTTTTAATCTATTTATTTTTCTTTTATTTTGTTTTTGTAATATCCATGCTGACTGCATGGCAAAATAGGAGAAGCTAGATATAAGTGTATGATACCATTATTTTGTGACCCTGTTTGTGCAATAAATGATTCTGATTCTAATTTCGATTCTGATTCTGATTCTAATTCCGATTTTGATTCTGAATCTGATTCTGATTCTTGTTCTGATGCGCATTCTGATTCTTATTTTAATTCTGATTCTGATACTGCCTACCTATTCGAGGATTTAGTGGTGAAGATACTTTTTTGACTGTTTTTGTTTTTTGAATCCATAGCCATGGCTTTGGCCAAGTTTTAAAATAGGTTAAATATATTATCCAACACAAAGCGTGCACTCAGATCTAGAGGTCGTAGTGTAACAGATAATGTTATGATACGGCGGCCATTCACTCTTTTAGAGGAAGTGTGATAGATAATCATTCAGGGAGCAAGCGTCCAAGCCACGATGCGTCTGCCTACTCTCCTGTTTTTAATAACTACTTTTTATTGTAAGTCACTTTGTTTGCTTTGCGATTTTTAATTTACCAATAATGTGTTTGAATTTAGAATAGAATAACTCTTTAGATATAAGAGGCAAAGAAATATTTTGATTATTTAATTCGTATGTTTCTTGTTTATTTTTAAGAGCAATTATCTTCTTGTGTGTATGTATAATGTGTATGTGTTTGGATTTGACGACTTCATTAGTTGTTATTATATTATGTTTTACATAGTTTCTGTTTACTGTATGTTTGCTTGGGCTCCTTTGCAGAATAGACCATCTACTTTCCTGTGACAGGCAGCTCGAAAAAAGCAAGCGTAGAGTTGCCGTCTCTAACACCGTGGCAAATGACTAGGTCATAGAGTTTCACAGCGACTAGCCCTGTTTGGTACCACCACCTTACCTATTCCTGCCGCCATAACGCTTTGTATAACGTTTGCCGTTGACGTGTTCCGGTTCGGAGGATAAGGAAGCCGCTAAACTCACTTTTGCTCGAGGCCTACATCCCGGTCTTAGGTTTGCAATGCACTAATACCACTTTTGGTGTCTCTAGGCAGTGTGAATTTCTTACCATCACGAAATGCATCTGTTCGTTTGCCTTCCAATATCATAAAAATAAATAAATGTAGGTACGGTTTTTACTGTTCGATTTTTTATAGACCATAATATATAGGCGGCAAATATAACTATACCGTCATATGAGGGCCATGTCAGCCATTGATAATGCCAAGCGGCGCTTTTATGGTTATGGGTCTCACAAGCTGTTTTGTATTGTTTGCTTACGTATTTACTTTAATTTCAATTACCTGACTTGATCGAATATGACAATTAATCTTTATTGGATATTTTACTCCCAAAAAGACCTTGTTAATATTGTGAAAAAAAATTTGCAGCCAAACAATTTACTCATTGATTTTAATAATAACTTAGCATTTGTAACTTTTCATAGCTCGTAGATAATAAAAAATAAAATTCTGTTGTGCGAATAGATTATAACCGAGAAATTTTTCGTAAAAACCATCTCGAAACGTTATTTTAAAGTTTAATGTATCAAAAGTTTCATTGGCGGATAAGTTGCAAAGTTGCTTTTGCATTGCCTTCCATAAAAAAGTAAAATAAAGAAGTGTCTTCAAATTAGTTATCAATGCATCATCGTTACTTTGTTTTAGTTCCAAAAATCTCGCCCTGAGAAGAGATGATATCTATAGGGTTGGCTAATTTTTTGTCTGAAAATAGTATCTTCACGCCCATATCCCCAAAAAAGGTAGGCAGAGGCACAACCAGGGCACCCACGACTAGCCGAAGACACTAAGTCGCACAATTTGATAGGTGGCAAGCCTATCGCCAAGCGGGCACATTTCCAATCCCGACCAACTTTTTTTTAATTACAAAATTGGAAAAATCCAATTTTCTTTATGATGGCCGACCCGGGATTTGAACCCGAGACCTCATGCAGTCAAGTCCAACACCCGGACCGCTAGACCACAGAGGCGATGTCTGTCTGAAAATATAATTTTAAAATACATAGTGGCCTCCAAAAACGATATATTTTTTTGGGAAGAATAAAAATTTTACTATTTTACTTAAAACCGCTGTGTTTAAATTATTATTATTTTTTTAAATTGTAATATTGTACAATATAAACAGTGATCTATGGAATTAAAATACAATATTTTCACGTACCATTTATTTATTCAACAGTATATAGTAGGGGAGTTCCGACATATAGTAAAATCAGTACATAATATAAAAGAAAGTCTCTTTCCGCTGTCTGTGTCTGCCCTATGTCAGTTTAGATCTTTAAAACTGTGATTGATGAGGTATATACAAAACAATACACACACATCTAATTAAGTATTTGTGTAGTAGAGAAAATTCCATATTTTGTGACGAAGCCATCAAAAAAACTATTGTCGGCTTACAAAGCATTAGCTGACAACACCGTTTGAGATATGTCAGAATTATGTACTATGGAATTGTATGTCATAGAAAGTTCTACAAAAAAGTCTGTAATAGCATATATCCATCTCTTAAAGTTTGTCACACTTACCATTTTTATCTCTGAAAATGTGTTTAAATTACCTACCTACCTTACCCTATTTTCATAAGTTCAGTGTCAATCTTTATCTTAGTTACCTTGGCAATTTAATGTAGATCAAAATAGCTCTTTTTATCACTTAAATGAGTACTTTAGAAGTTATCGCAGATTTAAAATTACACCCAACCAAAAAAAGCTTGCCGAGAAACGGCTGGCATCGCCCCGTGTACCCTGGGGCCGAGGTGCCCTACATCCATCCTCAAAGCAAAATCAATCAATTGCACATGGTCTACTTTAAAGTAGAGGCTTTGTAGAACCTAAATCATATTTTTATGAAAATCCGTGCTGCTTCAAACTGGAGCCTTACTCCAGTATAAAATGTGAACATTATATTGTATACTAGCAGTGGCGGCGAACTTCGTTCCACCTGTTGCATTTGTGTGGGAAAAACTAAAATGCGAGACTAACGAACAGCAATTGATTTTTATATATATAGATTATGCTATGCACCAAATAATTTTCTAAATTACTTTTCTAGTCATCATTGGTCGAGTGGCTAGCGTAGACGCCTGCATCAGCCAATCGCGAGGCTCGGGTTCTATTCCCGACGGGTGCAGGCTTTTGTGTGATGAACATTTAGATGTCTGCATTTCCGGGTCTGGGTGTTAAAGTATTAAATTTATTCTAGTATCTATCTATTTAAGTATTTCTTTGTGTTAGAATTGCTGACTAACACCCATAACACAAGCACATATGATTTGCTTACTTTGGGGTTAGATTCAGTTTGTGTGAACGTGTGTATGACAACTTTTAGCGTTTTTGTATAATATCCTTGTGGTGATACTAAATTCCATAAATATTGATATTTAGCTATCTCGGTGAACTTCGTTCCACTCGTCCAGTTTGTATGGGAAAAAATTAAGTAGTATTTTCCCATTTTCCCTGTAGTTTTTCTCTTCATAAGAATCTTCTCCTGCTAATAACTAACACAATAAAAATAGCATTAACAGAACTGATCCAGTTTGAAAGTTACACGCTTCGCAATTCGTTTAGCTATTCATTTTTATATTATAGACTAGCAGCCCGCCCCGGCTTTGCACGGTTATGAAATATACATATAAACCTTCCTCTTCAATCACTTTATCTATTAAAAAAAACACATCTAAATCTGTTGGGTTGTTTTTAAGATTTAAGCATACAAAGGGACATAGGGACAGAGGAAGCGACTGTGTTTAATACTGTGTTGTGATTACTATATGTAAATTGATTTGTTATTTATTTCATGAAAGCTTTTACGTACTATTTATTTAAATAAACCGCCCGCTCGAAAAAAAAATCCTCGGTATTTCTTGACTTACGCCACTGGCTCTTACGTTTTCCGTTAAAATAAGATTATCCGTTTAAACGAAGCTGTTTTTTACCCTAGTATAAAAAAAAAACTTAATCCCTTACTGATTTTTAATACCAATTTATTTTCTAAGCACTTATAATGTTTTCGAAGCAATTATTTATGTTTTTCTATAACTTGAAAATAACAAAATATTCTGCGAAATCGTTTTCTTTTATAATATTTAAGTGGCTTATGAAGGGATTTTATCTTAGCAACCTGTAGATATTAAGCTCGTTAGAAAACAAAAAGCAATTTATAAATATGTAAAACATTTATTAATTGCAAAATAACAAAACACGTGTTTTCTAAATTTACTAATAAAAATAACGTTGCCCGGGATTAGATATGTGCCCGGTTGGCGATAAGCTTACCTTATATCACATTGAGGGATTCAGTGATTTAGGTTAGTCTTGAGTGTGGTTGTGTCCCGACCATATACCCGAAGTGGTAGGCCACTTCGGGTATATGGTCGTGAAGATACTTTACTTTTAAATAATTGTTAACATTTAAAATAACTTTTAAAATTAAATAAACAGTTCACAATGTAGTTACAAACCATCTCGACGACGTCAGATTTCAAATTAAAAAATCCGCTTCAAAATCATTTCTTTCTTTTAGGAGTTCTGATACCACAAACAAACACGCTCACACACCAAACACGTCAAACTTATGCAATAATGGGAGCTTTGGTAGGATCTTACAAGTATAAAAGAAGCGACATGTCTCGTCTAGGTGCTAGAGTTTCGCAGCAACTCGTCCGGATTGGTACCACCGCCTTACTTATTCCTGCCGCCATAATATCAGTAGTTGCCGTTGACATGTTTCGGTTAGGAGGGTAAGGTAGCTGGTAAACATACTTTTGCTCAAGGCCTAACATCTCGGCCTCAGGTTGGCAACGCACCATTACCACCTTTGGTGTCTCTAAGCGGCGTAAATTTCTTACCATCACGAAATCCGTCTGCTTGTTTGACTTCCAATATCATAAAAAAAATCTCGTAAGACTTAGGGCTGATTTCACAGATCATATTGAAAACCGAGTGTAGGAAAACTAAGTTTAGTATAAACGAGTACAATTAAATCGTGGTCAAGTTTATCTTACCACTATTTTATAGAGAATTAAAATAATATTACTTAAACATTGTTTTTTTAATATATTTTTCATGCTAAAATCATTCGAAAGTACCCAAATTTGAGATTTTTCGAACCTTTAAAAATTAATATCTTTAAAAATATTAACTTTGTTATATAAATATTAACCGGGTTGCACCATGACAACATACATTTATGTCATTAGGAGGGCAATTTGAAGAGGATCGCATGAAAAAATTGAGGTGGAATAGTTTTCGGTACTTCCTCCTGCACTACACGCCTTAATCGCCTTAATCTTAAACTACACGTTCTTATAATACTCTTGACAATCTACGTTAATCGCGTTTAATATGAATTCCACACGGATTAAAACATTGTCTATTTTTCCTTACGTTTTGGCCTTCAAGTTAGTATTTTGCCATTATTAAAGTAGAAATTTGCATCAAATTTTGTATCAATTATAATTAGTCATCAGTCATTAGTCATCAGTAAGTCATGTCAGGCTCTTGGGTAGAGCGGTGGCCTCATTACACAAGTTCATGTAATGAGATTTGGCGAAAACGAGGAAATACACGATACGCTAATTTCTTCATTTGTGCACTTTCACTGAACAAAATAGTAAAAATTGACTATTTTGTTATTCTCAAGTTTGATCGAAATTAACCATAAGTCGCTTTATGATCTTTCGTCTGATTTTGCCTTACAAAAAGCGTTATGTTTTACACAGAATATTTAAATACAGAAAATATTAGTTTCTTGAAGTAAAAGTATTTTTGGAAGCGTTACATAAAATGGAATATTTTTCTCAGGTCTTGCCTCCAGAGTTCAGGAGAACGAAAGCGTTAATAATTATTAAACTCTATAATAAGTTCACGATAAGAAATACGACGTCAGGAACCATGGTACAACCCCGACTGATTAAATCGACTTAGGATTAAAGAATACTAGCTGACCCGGCAAACGTTGTTTTGCCAAAGTTATGTATAATGAGACCTTAGTTTTAGGGTTAATAAAATTTTAACTGATATTCAAACTCACCCGATATGTTCATTTTCATAAAAATCGGCAAGCTATAAATAATAAACATCGCCACACGAGAAATAAACTTTTCATTCAAATTTGTTTGATCAAGGTGCGAATATTGTGGGCTCGAAGTGGAACGCCACTATTTATTATTTTTCTACCCTTTTTTGAGCAAAGCGACAGCGACCGAGGCTGTAAGCTTG
>NJDD01001015.1:126816-150472 GCA_002245505.1 Calephelis nemesis | reverse complement strand
GAAAACACAATGAACAATCGTATAAAAATGACAGATTCGAAATTCAAATGTAATATTTTTTTATTTTTAAGTGTAACAGTATTTATGGCCAGACTAAGTATTTATCTATATCTATATATAATAAAAGTGTAGAAGAGTGTACTATACATCATCACTACATAGTATAAAACAAAATCGCTTCCTCTGTCCCTATGTCCCTTTTTATGCTTAAATCTTAAAAACTACGCAACGAACTTTCATGCGGTTTTTTTAATAGATAAAGTAACTGAAAGGGAAGGTTTAAATGTACATTTCATAACCGTGTGAAGCAGGGACAACCTATACCACGAATATGAAAGGTTATTGGTCGATAAGTATTTATTCAGGACCGGAATTTTGCACTGTCATTAAGGTGACAGGTATATAAAGCGGTGGATCCCTAAAAGAACAACTTGCTGCACAGCACTTTACCACCAATGGTGTTGTTGGTAGTGATCTTAATCTTTGCTCATATTTTATTAGACGACAGGAACGTCAGATGGTCTATTCTGGCCAGGATATTTATTGGATATTTAATCCGTGAACGTACAAGCTGCTCTTAGTATTAAATTAAATGCGTCGTTACTCATTTAAATTTTAGTGTTAAAATTTCTGATTGTCCCTCGAACCCTCTAATGGAATTTCGAGTAGGTAATATATATAATTACCTCACCCAATAATTTACCTTTAGAATGCCAGAAGTATTCGGCATTCAGAGTTTTGCTTAAACGGTGAAGTAATTGTAAATAATTTCTGTAAAGTGGAGAGGCTATTGGAGAATCTGACTAACCGCCTCTAACCTCTAACAAAGCTAAGTTTTGAAGTGAAAACTTTTAACAGCGTTGTGCACTTTTATACATACATACATACATATCTTCACGCTAAGTCCCTTACGGGGTAGGCAGAGAGTATCGAGTGCCAGACCTTACGATCCTGACAAACCTGTCTTGCTTCCTTCACATTCATTACCCTTTTCATACAAACACGCCGGTTTCGGAGACTCTTGACACCACCCTCAGGTAATATTCGATTGATCTGATGATGGATAAAAAAATGTAAAACTAGATTCAGGACATATCGACCTGATCAAAAATTCGTGGGATGGAGGGAGAGTAAAACCTCTGTACGTTGTCAGCACATTTCGTACTGTAATTGTTGTTTCGCGGGGTTAAACAAATTAAATAGTCTATATTGCTACATAAATGACAGTGCTTTTATATTGTCAATTAAAGCAATTTGTGCAAAAATTATTCCCTAACCATTCAATACAACCATCCAATATTTCCGAAAAGCAGACACCCCTGGAGTGCATCTACTGTTCACTTTTAGTCTCGCTGTTACATCAGTTAAAATTTTGAAAATATATTTTTTATCCAGGTTCCAGAAGGCTGCAAATTTAGTATGTTGTAGTTTACGTACCTACTGTAATTCTTTAAAAGGCACAATCTATTTCTTGATTCTGACGGGGTATGTGTGAGAACGTAATATTGTCTTCGAAGTGATGATTCAAAACATGTTTGAAATTTTAAACTTTCTTTCAATTATTTGAAAAGAAGTGTAAACTGCTTGCCTATTCTGGCTTCTAGAAGTGTCTTCCAATAAGTAAAACATTTAAAAAATCACTTCCCCTAAACTTTAAAATTAAACTTATGATACTGGAATTTGGAAGGCAAACAAGCAGACGGATTTCCTAATGGTAAGAAATTCGCACAGCCTAGAGACCAAAGGTGGTATTGGTGCGTTGCCAACATGAGGACGATATGTTAGGCCTCGAGTCAAAGTAAATAATTTATTTCATTTTACTATCGATTAGTCATAGAAGTAACGTTTTGGCAGACACATTGAATTTACTTTATAAATCATAACCATTTAAAGATGATTGAAGTAATAAATTATTTAAATAATGGAAATGATTATGTAATGATTTACATAACACGAAAAAGTTAGTAGCCTTAACATTTAACAACGTTTTATTTCTACTTTACAGTGACACAAGCATGTGAACCAGATCAGTCGCAAAATGGCTGCAAAATTTCCGGCACAACGTGCTTGTGCAAATACGGCTGCAAGACCGAATATATCTACGAAACTAGACGGGCTTGCTTAAACGCTTTAAGAGGTAACCGACATGTTAGAGATAAGTTGGCTGTACCCGTGTTGGTCCGGGCTCCTTTGCAGAATAGACCATCTGCCTTCCTGCCAAGCAGCTCATTAAAGGCGAGCACAGCCTTACCGTCACTAACACTGTGACATCCTACTAGGTGGTAGAGTTTCGCATTGACTCGTCTGGATTGGAACCACCGGATTACATATTCCTGTCGCCATAACGTCAGTGCTTGCCATTGACGTGTTTCAGTGTGGAGGACAAGGTCGCCGATAAACTTACTTTTGCTGGAAGCCTTACATCATTGGCAACTCAACATTTGGTGTCTCTAGACGACGTGAATTTCTGACCATCAGAAAATCAGTCTGCTTGTTTGTCTGCCAATGTCATAAAATAAATAAAAAGTAGTAAATAAAATAGCTATGTATGAGTCGAGCTCTTCTTAGAACTAAGGAAGAAAGCATGAAAGAAAGAAATCTTTTAATAGCGGATTAATTCACCATACATAACAAATTAAAAAAAAAATAAACTGAAATCTAATTGAACGAAAATGCTACTAAATAATACAAAAAAAACGAAGTACTTTTTGCGTTATTTGTGAAAACACATCTGAAAACGTTAACTGTTTAATTAAAAAAAATTAACTTTTGCTAGTGGATAACTTGAAAAGTATTAGTTTTATAAAAACATTATAGATCACAAAATCTTTGGAAAACCTCTTTTTAAAAACCTCAACGTAATTTTCAAAAATCTATAGTTAATCTGCATGTGTATGTTTGATAAAAAAAATAGTTTTATTTGGGTTCCAGCATTAGGAGTATAACCCCATAATTATTTTAATTTATTTTTATATAAAAATCATTAAGCATCAGCATAATCCTAATAGTTTAGGAAATAATGGAGGGCGGGGTAGGTAATCCGCATGCATGACACTGAAACCTATAAATTGTTTTTGATTAAACGTGTTATTTATACGGGTTTTTTAAAATGGTCTCTAAAATGATATTAAGGTCAACGTTTGAAAAAAAATTCGTCCACATTGGTAAAATATGTTTCCTCACCTTTAAATTTCAAACTGGAAAGTCAAAAAAAGGTAAACATATTCCACACATTACAAGGTGATTTGCTCTGATCCTAAATTTTGCTTTGAATTAGTTACTGGTATTTATCAATTCTACAAATACCATTAAAAACAGTTTTTTTAATTCCTTTTCTTCACCATTTCCTTTTTTTCAAATTTGTAGAAATGTAACCAAAGCACAGAGCAAGTGCTAAATTAAAAATACCTTTACCTATAAGTTACTAAAGGTTACGTACAGTAATTTAAGTTTCTCATAATTGCCAGTAGAGGCACTTTGCAAAGTTTTAATTACGAAGCTAGCAATATTACTAGATACTATAGCTGCGCTATACAAAGTTTTAATTATGAAGCTATCAAACATCATGGTTTTAATACATATAATTTAAATTTTAAGGGCCTATGTTCCCTGAAATAAGAAAAAAATACTATAGCAATATTCCTTCTTTTTCATACAAAAAAACATGGCTATAGGTATATAAAACATGCAAGGTTAATATTGATATGTTTTAAATGACTACTATTTCCAAAGCACAATTAATTGAACTTTACTCGATAGAAAATTTTGAAAGCAAAATCCGTCTTACTGCTTCATTTACAAAAATATCGACACCAGATTTTACTAAAACACGGATAAAAATTGTATGTAAGGGATGATCGTTTTTGTTTTTTTTAATTACTGAAATAATTTAAAAAACTTTGATTTGTCGCTTAAGATCTTTAACTGACTTTAGAGCGTCCTTATAATATAGTAACCATGGATCGGGAGAGTGTGACGTGTGGTTCTTTAATCCCTTGCGGGTCGTCAGACCTGTATGTTGTGTCCTTAAACTTACACCACCACGTTTTTTGAATTTTTAAATAAAAACTGACAGAAACATCTAAAAAATAATGACACTGCATGTGATGCTGGCATAGGTTCAAAATTATGCAAAGCAAGTCTAACGCTCTAATTAAAAACTTTATTTTGAAATAGCTTACCAAATTCTTTATTCGACCGTCTCTTTGGTCGAGGACTTACTTACAGCCTATTTCCAACGACTAACTGCAAGGCTTCGGTTCGATTTCAGGCAGGAGTAGGCATTTGTATAATAAACATTTAGATAATGTGTGTTTCTGGGTCGGGACGTTTATTTAATTTATGAAATCGATTTAAGTATTTCTATATATTAGTATCGATGACTAACATTTAAAACAAGCATTTAATTTGCATACTTCGATGGTAGATTTAGTTTGTATAATTTGTATTGGAATATACTACTACCTACACACACAAGTTTCTACATCCGCTATGTTCTTTCCGTCTTTGCTAAAAGACTACTATTACATGTCTCATACACTTGTCCCAGCACAATATTATCACCACCAACATCAACACTTGGTGTGTATTAGAATAGTGTGGTAAAATAAATTATGATTTTATAATGTTAATACACGAAACAAAAACTTGGACCAATTTTTACGAAAATTACGCAGACGGAGGTTTATGAAATTTGGCACACTTATAGTTTATGTGTAGGGGAAGTGCAGAATACGCTAATATTTTTCAATTACGCTTATAAAGTGCATTACTTAAATCAAAAATAAAACACTACACATACTAGGTACCATGAATTTGACGCACACAAACAAATATATTGATGATACCAAATATATTAATGAAAGAGGTGGCGCACAAACTATATTCATAAAGTTTGAAAACAAGGTAGTTGATAAATGAAGATGGCGTTCTTATCAAAATGGTATTAAAAATTCATTATGGTCGAATTTCGACCAATGGGCGATCACTAGTTTTTATAATCCAGCGCGAATATTTTACAATTCAATTCCTTTATTTTATTTTCAATAATTTAAAAGCTTGTTTTATTAGCAACATAAGTAATTGAAACAAAACAATATCCTACCCAAATACAGCGTTTGATCTTCCTATAATTGGGTGCAATATCTGCAGATACACTGCCTCTGTGCAAACACGAACCAGACGTAATATTGACATTGGAATCGACAGGAATTGGGCAAACAAATCCATAACTTTTCGCGGAAAAATATTCAAAGGTATTTTATGAATGGTGGAATTGAAAATGGACGTTTTGATTTTACTTTGACTGACTATCTTTATGTCTATAACAAGCACTGGTGCTAACAGGCGCTTCCTCTTTTATCCACTAGATATTTTTTTTATTATTATATTATATATTATAGCCAGATATTTTTTTAGCTTGTGTTCCTGCTTTTTTTCAGTTTCAGTTTTCGGGTCTGGCTGTTTATTTTTTTTAATTGAGTAGTTTCAAAACAATGACAAGACAAATCTATAAGTGTTTCGTATACAGTATACAGACAATATAACACTAAAAACAATCAAATTTGTATGCCTTGTATATAAATAACACTATTTTTTAACCCCCAATGAAACCTAGATGCAAAATATCTAAGAACCATCTCAACCACGTAAACTTTAAAACAAAAAAGACGGGTTGCACTCCGGGAGCGCCAACAGAAGTGAAAACTTGAATGTTTAACGTTGTGCATTTTTGATATTTTGAAATAGTTAGGAAATAATTTTGCACGAATTGCTTTAATTATCTGTATGAAAGTTCTTCATCATTATCATTCATGTGGTGTTTATATACTTATATTTATATATTTATAAATGATAATGTCTTGGGCTTAATCGGACATTTTTGGATTCGCACTGTAATCGTACAATCCGTAAAATGTACTAGTACACTGTGCTTAATCATGAAACTTCAGTACGCTACCTACTAGTATGGCCACTTCATAATTTACCTCGGCCAGTTAAAAGACTATTACTTTTGAGATATAATATGATGAAATATTTATTTTTTCAAACTTATAGCTACATATTTCAATTCAATATAATATGTGTAGGTATATCGATTTTCCCTTTACTATTATTTCCTATGTTAAACTTAGAGCTTTCTAAAACAGCTAAACTTCTTCACAATGTTGTATTGTAATTTCTACTAACCGAGAAACTATAACATAAATACACCTGAAAGTCTCAAACAAATTAAAAGATGTTTTACTAAACTAATATCTATTTTATCTATTACAAACTGCAAAGCATTCAAAGCAAGAAACAGTTTTCACTTTACAGTACAATTATTTAGTATCTTCACGCCCATATCCCCGAAGGGTTAGGCAGAGGCACAACCAAGGCACCCACGATTAGCCGAAGACACTAAGTCCCACAATGTGATAGGTGACAAACGTATCGCCAAACGGGCACATATCCAATCCCGGCCAACATTATTTTTATTAGAAAATTAAAAAATATATAATATCTAATTTTTTGTTGCCCGACCCGGGAATTGAACCCGGGACCTCAAGAAGTCAAATCCGACGCCGGACCGCTAGACCACAGAGGCGGTTATTTAATACTGCAGAACAACGCGAGATGCCGAATCGCCGTAGTTTTTGCGATTGTTTTATACTCGTACTCACTTGGACTGGTATTATATAAAAAAACACTTTTTCAAAATCTATTACGCCACTGACAGATACACATACTAGACAGATAAACTTATAACGCCATTCTGTTTCTGTCGGGGTTAACGAAATAATTACACATATCACGCCAATCCCTTACAAGATAGGCAGAGTGTATTGGGTTCTTTCGGAGACTCACCTCCCGAGTGATTTGGTCATGGAATGTCAACTTTGGTCTGGGTATCTTTATCCAACCACATTCACTGCCGCCATTAATGGTTTGTCAATCTTTCTTCTGACATTCTTTCCACAAGACCAAATCAGCATACTTTTCTGAATTTTGTACCTATACTTTCTTTCAATCCTACTCTTTCTCGGATGTTACGAATGCGGTCAACAAGCGTTACACCATAGATAAAATAATAATTAATACTTATTTACAGAAAGAAGCTCCAACATTTGTTACCGTCTGCCATGCTTGAGAGGTATATGTACGCAGACAGTGCAAGATCCTGGATTTTCTTGTAAATGTGAAGGCACAGGGTTCTATGGGCAAAGGTGTGAAAAAGGTAAAAATAATCTTATAGTTTAGTAATAAAACTAGCCGACCCAGCAAACTTCGTATCGCTTGACATAAACAACTACTACATAATATTTGATGCTCCGATAGTAGCGTAGTCTTCCGGATCCAATGTGAAACATTCTAAAATCAACAACTACTTATTATTAAAAGAATAATTAAAAAACATTTTCCAAGAGACCAAATTGCGAATCTAAGCAATTTTCAAATTCCCTTGAACACACACAAAAATTTCATCAAAATCGGTCCAGTTGTCTAGATGGAGTTCAGTGACAAACACAAAAACACAAGAAATATATATATATATATTTTATTAAGATAATGCAGACGCACTGTTTCGAACTGACGCTAAAATGGAGGTTTTTTCAACAGTATTTTTTGTATGTTTGTTAAAAGATTACTCGGTCAATAACGAAACATTGTTAATAATTACAGCTTTGAAGACAGAATATTTTTTTGATAGTGAAATATACTTAATTATATAAATAAACTAGCTGTGCCAGGACTTCGCCCGCAAGGTATTTGGCAAAAAAAAATTAATTTTTTTTTAATAAAAAGCCTTAGTTACTTCATATTATATCTGCTACCTGCCAGTAAAAGTTTCGTCAACACCGGTCCAGTTTTTTCAGAGATACGCAGGAGTAGGTAAACAGATAGACAAAAAGTCAGACAGACATACTAAAAATATTGTTTTAATATATATACCATATATACATTAATGTGTATGTAATAAATTTTCGACGGTACACTTTCAGCATGGCTAAAGTGAAATTAAAAAAAATATCAGTATCTTTAAATCAAATGTATAATAAAAAAAGACGTGTGGCACTCGGAGACTTCCGCGTAATGCTATTGTATAAGCAGGCAAGATTTTACGTCTGCGCAGTAACGCCGCGCCGCGCGCCGATACTAGTATAACCAATACCACCTAGAGTCGAGTTTCTAAACTAAAGAGACAAGCGTGATCAAAATGTCATTGAAAATTCTGCTATTCATCGATAGACGGCTAAACTAAAAAGTATTACCGCTGTGCCGTTCGGAGTGGGGGGTGTTATGTTATTTTCCCGCCCGTGGTAGAAGCTATGCAATAACTTAAAAAAAATGGAACAGTTCGAGTGTTTTCGTACATTATTAATTTCAAATAGGGTTTTACTTCCAATGGAGTCAAGTGATCAATATAAAATAATCAAGACGTAATTCGAAAGGGGTTAAAACCCCCGTTGTTGGTTTTTGACTGCACAAGGTGTCAGGTACAGATTCCTGGGATGGCCATCTCAAAATGTTGTTTTTCAATTTTGTAATAAAAACAACTTTGATTGGGATTGGATAAATGTTCATATTGTAGGACGTACCTTTACCTAATCGTGGATACTCTGCCTGCCTCTGCGGTGTTAAGGGTGTAAAGTTATTTACCATTTTTTTTTGTTTCAGCTTGTCCTACAGTACCGATGCGTGGCTTGGTGTTCCCTCATGAATGCATTGTAATTTGAAATAAACAGAACTTTATTTATTTTTAGATTTCATCTTACTAGTTTAGTTGTAAATAAAATTAATTAATTTTAACATTTTTTTATTTATGATGTTTACTAATAATAAACGACAAATACGAATGTACAGTACTACTAACTTGCTCGAGCCACTACTTACCACTAGTTTACGGCTTGTCAAGTTTACTATACTCGCTACCGTCTCTGTAAATGATTTATATGGAAACTTTGAACAGCGCCTCTATTGGTAACTAAGAGAAACACATATGTAGACCAGAGCCCTAACCATGAGTTTACGCCTTGTTAAGTTTACTATACTCGCTACCGCCTCTCTAAATTATTTGTATGAAAATTTTGGACAGAGCCTCTATTGGTAACTAAGAGAAACATATTTTTAGACGAATTATTTGTATGAAAATTTTGGATAGAGCCTCTATAATTGGAAACTAAGAGAAAAACATTTGTAGACCAGAGCCCTTACCATGAGTTTACGCCTTGTCAAGTTTACTAAACTCGCTACCGCCTCTCTAAATTATGTATGAAAATTTTGGACAGAGCCTCTATTGGTAACTAAGAGAAACATATTTTTAGACGAAAAATGTTATAGATTTCGGCACGTAACTTACCGAAAGTAATCTATACCAACTCATGGTAATTGCTCTATTCAGTAAATTGTGTCGCTAGTGTGTCGTTTAGATTTATAGGGCTCTGCCATAAGCGCTTAAAGCATGTATTATTTCCATGTTGCTATGTCAACTTATTTATGCAACTTTATGGCATACGTCTTAAGGTTGTCTTTCAGTGACAAAAAGTACTATTAAAATAATGTTGTTTTCAGAGCTTATGGTAACCCACCAGTTGAGAATGTTGCATAGAAAATAGCTATATTAATAACAAAATAATAAAAACATGTAGTCGTGGGAGCTACGTTTGTATTCTACTAATCTATATATTGATACGTAAAGCAAAAACTTTGGACCCCTTTATACGAAAATTGCGCGAACGGAGGAGTAGGAAATTTGGCACACTTATATTTTATGTGTCTCCTACACACGCTAATATTTTTCAATGATAATGTTTATTTAGTGCATTAATTCAAAAAATTAAACTACTACCATGCATAGAGCACACACACACAAACAAATATATTGATGATAACGATAAAAGATCACAGATGGCGCACCATAAAGTTTGGAAACAAAGTAGTTGGTCTTGAGAAACGAAGATGGCGTTCTTAACAACAGGGTATTTATCATGGTCGAATTTCTACCAATGGGCGACCACTACTATTATTAATTTGAAAATGGTCCCGGATCGGGCTACAAAAAATAGGAAATGCACATTTTCAATTTACTAATAAAAATAATGTTGCCCGGGATTGGACATGTGCCCGGTTGGCGATAGCCTTGCAACCTATTACATTGTTGGACTTAGTCTCTTCGACTAGTCGTGGGTGCCCTGAATTTTCCTCTGCCTACATCTTCGGGGATATGGGCGTGAAGGTTCTTTTTTTAAATGGATTTATTTATACGCATGTTCTGTTGTCGCTTCAAAACAGCAGAGCCTATTTCAATGAATAACTTTAAATAAATAAATAAATAAATATCCTTGGACAAACCCAAAGTAAGCAAATTATATGCTTGTGTTATGGGTGTTAGTCAACGATTCTAATACATAGAAATACTTAAATAGATACCAGAATATATTTAATAAACACCCAGACCCGGAAATGTAGACATCGAAATGTTCATCACATAAATGCCTGCCCCCGTCGGGAATCGTACCCGAGCCTCGCGTTTGGTCGATGTAGTTAAGCGTGTACGTTAGCCACTCGACCAACGAGGCAGTCAAAGTATGCCTAAATATCTTAGAATAGTCACATTCAATGACCAGCTACTTAAACGGATATGAAGATGAAACTAGAAGGTCATAGTCCCATGCCAATAGGTACTATCAATTACACTAACTTCAATAAAAGTGTAATACACTAATAATCTTTTTTATGATTTTTTAAGCATAATTTTAATATTAATTACGTGTCACGTTGTTTATCCGCGATAAACTACTTATCCTATTTCAATCAAATTTGCACACCGTGTGCAGTTTGATCCAACTTGAAAGATAGGTTACATCTCAATTTATGATAAAAAAATTACCATCCGAGTCAAGGGCGTCGCCAAAGGCAGCTGCCCTCTCCTAGAGATTCTAAAAAAATATATAAAGCAAACAGTCATGTGTCTTTAACTTGACTTGATCGATAATTCTAGTACTTTTTCTACTAGGTACTACTCGTATTTAGAGCGAAATGCAAGACAAGTCAAAAAGTCGAGGGCACGAAGCTCCCGATTGAACCTACAATGTATGCTTTTCTTAATCTTCGTATCAACTTGCCCTCATCTGGCCATCGGCTGGCGACGCTCTTGATCCGAGCGAAGCGGGAACAAGCAGCTAGTAACTTATATGTTTTAATTACACGCTTTGTGAATTTGTGTATCCGAAATAATTTTCAAATAAATATTAAATGGTAATAAGACGAGTAAACCACAACTCTCAAAAAGGTAACATTTTAGAACTTTTGTGTATTTAGCACGATTATACACAAACATAAAACTTTGTGTTTGTTTAATGAAATACGTACATATGAGAAAGTTGATTTTAAACGAGTTGAATAAGCAACTGTATTTGGTTGCCAAGCGGACGCTGGGTTTCTATAAGTATGAGAAGTAACCGGGAAAAATCTATTTATCTAGGTAGGTATATCCAATAAAATGAGTCCCCAATATTGCTAATTATTTTTATTAAATCCCATGAAACGTAGGATTTAATTATATCCGATAAAACAACACTTTCAAATTATAGTGCTTGTAGTATACTAAGCAAATGTTTTTGAAGTGAAACTTCTTTAGAATAGTTATGATTTCAAAACGGGTGCAACGGAAAAGCGACAGGTAAGAGACACAAATATATATTTATCTCATTCTTTTGTAGGTAAGAGACACAAATTTATATTCATCTCATTCTTTTGTCGATTTACTGAAGTTTCACTTCTATCGTGTGTGAATCGCACACACACCTTTTTTATGATATTGGAAGGCAAACAAACAAACGGATTTTCTGATGGTAAGTAATTCACGGCGCCTACAGACATCACAGGTGGTAATGATGCGTTGCCAACCAGAGGCTAAGGTGTTAGGCCTTAAGCAATAGTAATTCCGAACCGGAACACGTCAACGGCAAGCTTTGACATTAAGGCGGCAGGAATAGATAAGGCGGAGGTACCAATCCGGGCGAGTCGCTGCGAAATTCTACTAGTTACCTAGTAGAATATCCCATTGTTAGTGACGATAAGCCTATGCTCCACATTTACGAGCTGCCTAGTAGGAAGGTAGATGGTCTAACTCTGCAAAGGAGCTCGGACCAACACGGGTGCGGGTACTTAGCTCTTATACTTAAGGCCCCATACTCAGTCAGCCAGAAGAGCCAATCACCGCGCTCCCCCGTCCCATGATTACTATGAACAATGGCGCTCTAAAGTAAACGTCTTAAGCGACAAATCACTATTTTTGACACTATAAAAGTAATTTGAAAAAAAGTATAAAAACTGAACCACTTATCTTTTAGGTATAGTACTTATCTATGTTCACGTTAAACCTGGTGTCGATATTTTCATATTTGAAGTAGACATTTGCTTTTTGCTTTAAAAAAAGGGTTAAATTTTTGATTTTTTTCTATCGAGCAAAGGGAAATGAATCGTGTTTTGGAAACACTAATCTAGTAAAGCATATTCATGTTAATCTTGTGTATTTTTGTCACCAAAATCCATGTTTGCTTTGTATGAAAAAAACAGTAAACTGCTGACGTATTTTAGCGTATATGGCCCCTTAAACTACTGGCTATTTACTAAGCACATCTAAATTCGTAGGGTCCTTCCTGAAGTCCTAGAAACCCAAATTTCAGTATGAAAGCTAGTAGTAGTACAGAATCAATAAAAAAATCTAATTCTTAAAACTTCAACCCTCTACTCCATAAAGGATAGCTGTAATAGTTGTTGTAAAATTTGAAGTACTTGCTAAAGTCACAAAAATTTGAAATCATGTATGTAAATCAGTTTTAGTATACTAACAACAAAAAAAACTAGGAAATTCTACCCAGTATTGTTGCCTGTGTGGTATAGCGGTCCAGGTGTTGGACTTAACTTCTTGAGGTCCAGGGTTCAATCCCCAGATCGACCAGTAAAAAAATATAAATCCAATTTTCGATTAAAAATAGTGTTGCCCGGGATTTCATATGTGGCCGGTTGGCGATAGGCTTGTTAAACATCACTTTATGGGACTTAGTGCCTTCGGCTAGTCGTGGGCAAAGTTATAATATCCCCGGACAACGTTATTTTTAATGGAAAATCAGAAACACTCATATTTATTTTTTACGGATCGAACACTTGTTAATACATTAAATAAATCAATCAATACAATATTAAAGCTGCTCAGAAATTCAGACATATAAATGCATAAAGTTCTGTTAGAGAATCGAACCCGATTTATTTGAATGAAAAATAGATTTAGTTTCTGCTAAGCCTATTTTATTTTGCGTTGGTCCAAAACGCCTTTGTTTTACAAACCCTCTGAGCACGTGGCGCTGACAAGCTCTTCGTAAAAAGCTTTTTCCCTTTGGCCGCTGACTGACTTCGACTTTCCTGTTGTGGTTTAAAGCAAGTTACGTAAAAAATGCCAGTACCACAATCACTAAACAAAGTTGAACGTTCTGATGTGTAGGTACATTTCTTCTTTTGTTTTTTTAAGTGAAAACTTCTTTAGCGGCGTTGCGCACTTTTTTTGGAATGGGTAAAAACTTCCAAACTCGCGCCAGATTGTCAGATCGAAAATTCGTAAGACGACGCAGGGCGCTTGCGCGTATGTTTGTGTACGATAGCGCAACAAATGAATATTGTATTTTACCACATAAATGATAGCACTTTCATACTGATATCGTTGATGCACTAGTATCGTTGACTAGCACCCTTATCACAAGCATATAATTTGATAACTTTGGGGCTAGATTTAAGTTGTGTAACTTGTCCAGGGATATTTATGAAATGCTCAATATATCGCTTAACAAACATAAAAAACAACGGGTTACACTTCCGGAACGCCGGAAGAAGTGAACGCTAGAATATTAACGTTGTGCATTTTTTATATTTTGGAATGGTTAGGGAATAATTTTGCACGAATTTCTTTAATTATCAGTATGAAAGTACTATCATTTAAGTGGAAGAATACAATATTCATTTATTACGCTATCGTACACAAACATGACAACACGAACATTCGCGCAAGCGCCCGGCGCCGTCTAAACGAAACAACATGCGCAGGCATACATTTTCACCGCGCTTCAGAAAGAGAGGTAGATACTTCCTTTCCTAGGCCGCTCCGGCTGTTTACTCTCCATCCGTCTTTCGAATTTTCGAACAGGTCACGTGTCCTGACGCGAGTTTAGAAGTTTTTAGTTTTCTTTTTTTAGGTTAATTTGCTCCTTTCTGGGGCCGGCTAAGACCTTTAGGCCATGCTGCCATGTCTTCCGTATATAAATAAATTCTTTTTAGCAGTCAAAAGTCATTTTAGGTCATAAGTTGTAAGTCATAGGTCATTAGTCAAAGTCATGTCAGGCTCTTCTTAGGCTCAGCGAGGAAATTCACGATACACTAATTTCTTCTTGATAATTTTAATTGTGCACTTTCACTGAATAGAATTAAACTAATTCCCACCTAAATTTACTAATTTTACTCGTAATTTACAATAAATTCAATAATTGTGAAAAAATTACGACCATCTACATTCACGATGGCTCCAAAACTCCTCTTTTTTTGATAATTTGCCCCTTTCTGGGGCCGGTTAAGACCTTTGAGCCATGCTGCGACGTCTTCCGTATTAATAAACGGATTTACATGAAACTGGAACATAGAGATTGACATAATATTACATGTCACATCGGAATGCTCGCCATGATTAGCAAATTATGATTTTTTGCATGTGACAAATGTTAATCTTTTACCTTGTTCGTAGTAGGACTGTAGCCACTATAAATAAATTATTTTATGTATATTTTTAAAAGCTTTATTTTGACCATTAATGATATTTTTTATAAAATACTTTATTAATAAATATATTCTAAAAAAAAGTGGGCAGCACCACTAAAGATGTTTTTAACAGTCAAGTTCATATCCTCCTTCTTCATGGAATCGGTTAAAAAGAATTCGGAGGAACACGTGTGATACAAATAATCATGATTGGTATTTCACATTAAATCAGCCGCGCGATATAAACTCGATCATGAAAGCCTAATCGAGGTCGGGGTGTCTTTGTGCTCTTGTCATCGAGAACAGACCCCATTGACCCATTCTATCACGAAAAGCTTTTTAAGTGTCATATGCAATTATACCATAGAAAAGGGAACATCGAATGAACCTTATGAGGTTTTATCTTTACTGGCAATTTGCCCTCACTTTTATGAGTGATTTCATTACATTTTTTATCAGCAACGCCATCGATTTACACCTTTTTAGCCCGTGAAGAGAAAAGATTGATATAAGTTTGACGTGACATTGTGTGTATGTCTGTGGCTTCATAACTTTAGTTTTTCATTCTGAAACACGTTTTCATACCTGCACTTAAAAATAGAAAATAGTTTTCATGAAGTTCAAATCAAACAATTGAGTTATTAAAAAATACATGCGGTATTTGTCAAGATAACACTTTATAACAAGTTTCAGTGTCCAATTAAGTATTTATGTTAATGAAGTATTTACAAAAAAAAGGTTATATGGTATGTATTTTTTTAATATTTAGTAAATTTATTGCTACCCCGGCCCTGAATGGGTGTCTGAGGTTTCAATGCAATCCTACCTTTTAAAGTGGGTGTAATTTTTTTATGATAATGGAAGGCAAACAAGCACCGTCTGCTTGTTTCTGTTATTTCCTGATGGTAAGAAATTCCCACCGCCTAGAGACACCAATGGTGGAAATGGCGCGTTGACAACCTGAAGCCGGGATATTAGGCCACGAACAAAAGTAAGTTTACTGGCTACCTTACCCTCTGAACCGGAACACGTCAACGGCAAGTGCTGATATTATGTTCCGAGTGAGTCGCTGCGAGACTCTACCACTTAGTCATATGTAACGGTAGTAGTGACGGTACGCCTATGCTCGCCTTTTACGAGCTGCTTGGCACAGGAAGGCAGATGGTCTATTTTGCAAAGAAGCCCGAACCAACACAACCAGATACCAACGAAGTTACTAAAATAGTTCTTTTATAGCGACAACAAACAGAAATATCGTAATACCTAAACATTTCCGTATCCTGCATTTCAATTGCATGTTTATTACACCGACGCGTTTCATACCTGAAGAATTTGCTGAATCATAGCAACATTTACAGCGAAGTTCCTTATAACGAGCTTCAAGAACGTTTGCGTTTCTTGGTAAGACGTCGCTGGCGGCAAAATATGGAAATGGAAAATTCTTGCAAATAGGTTTATTTAACAATGTGTACAGTAATGTAAATGATTTATTTGAAAAGGGCCATGTAGGAAGAGTATACTCAAAAAATGATTCATGAGAGCGCTACGGAAAATCTGTGGTGTAACGCTCGCTGATCGCATTCGTAACAGTGAGATCCGAAAAAGAGTGGGATTGAAAGAAAGTGTTGGTATTAAAATGTTAAAGAGCATGCTCTGCTGGTTCGGTCATGCGAAAAAAATGATAGATAAAAAAATTGACAAAGCAGATATACAAAGCGCATGTGGATGGATTCTATGCTCGCCTTTTACGAGCTGCCTGACACAGAAAGGCAGATGGTCTATTCTACAAAGTAGCCTGGACCAGCACAAGTCCATGAGAGTGGTGTACATTTTCCAGTGAGTTCAAGTCGTCTTGTTTTTAGAGATTAATATTAAAGTGGATGTGAGCCAGAGGGTTTTCTTTGATTTTTGAAACTTGAGAACGTTTTTGGCGAGAACTTTTTGGCATTATACGGGAAATTATAAGACTCTTGGATAGTATCAGCCTTTACCATGAGTTGGTACAGATTACGTTCGGTAAGTTACGTGTTAAAATCTGTGACACTTTTGGTCTAAAAATGTGTTTCTCTTAGTTACCAATAGAGACGCTGTTCAAAGTTTTCATACAAACAATTTACAGAGACGTTAGCGAGTATAGTCAACTTGGCAAGCCGTAAACTCATGGTAAGGGCTCTGGTCTGTGCTACGTGTTGCGCTATCTATGTATAGTGATTGCAACTTTTTTTAATTTTTTATCACTTCGTAAATGTGATAAACAATTTAAAAAAGTTGAATAATTAAAAAAAGTGTTATCGATTCTCAATCTTCTCTCATAATTTGGCTGGCATTTAAAGCAAAATGTCAGTTGTTGTCAGTTGTTATGAAAAGAAAAAAATCGGTAAAATTGCATTGAAAGTGGGAAAAGCACAAATTCTATCCATGCAAACCGTAAGTAGCAGTTGATGGCAAGCAAAACGAAATTCACCGGGTCGGAAAGTTTTTTATAAAAACTTTTATTTATTGATTTATGTTAATCAATATTTTTTATTACAAATTTAACATAGCACTCTCGCACATTTGACCATCATTATAACATTATTACATTATGGCATACAATTTGACACAATAATTTTGGTAACTGTATGATCAGTCAGTCACATTGAATAATAAATTAATATTCACATTGTCACATTTTGATTTCAATATTCACAAATTTAATCATTCATTTAGATAATAATACCCAATCCTAATTATTTTAATAATTTTGTACTTATAAAATATTAATAAATAATTATTTCTACCACAAATAAAAAATTAAAATTCGGTAACCAAGTCATTTAATTACAATTATATCAATTATTAAATATCTGTAATACATCTGTAATACAATCATATCTGTAATACAATTAACAACCAAATCATTTAATTCTAAATACTAGTGGTCGCCCGTTGGTCGAAATTCGACCTTAATAAATTTTAATAACTTGGTGATAAGAACGCCATCTTTATTTCTCAAGACCAACTACTTTGTAGTTTGTTTATGAGATCTTTTGTCGTTATCATCAATATATTTGTTTGTGTGTGTCTAATGCATGGTAGTGTGGGTAACGATTTATTTATCGATTTAATGTACTTTATAAGCATTATTATTGGAAAATATTAGCGTTCTGTACTTATTTTACACATTAACTATAAGTGTGCCAAATTTTATGCTCCTGCGTCACCGCAATTTTTGTAAAAGGGGGTCCAAAGTTTTGGCATAACGTTACACGTATTAATATATAAATTAGATAAGCATAAAATTAGTAGTGCAATCGTAAAGAAAGGATTGAAACGTTGCATAAAGATAAAGTTCGTTTCCTTAGAGTGTTCACTTTCCACGAACGTTATTTACATTCAGTGAAACTTCGGAAAAACCTCTGTCTCAAATATACTTATAAGAAGCTTTGATTGGAGGATTTTTATAGAAGGTTTAAAATAAGCTTCTCAGAAGCCACCACGGTGTTGGCAGCTTATTCTTTATGTTTTAAATATATGTGGGCAGCGGCTCAGACCAATAAAAATATACCTTTTTATTGGTTTGAGGGCAGCGGTCTGTATTTTTCACACATCCCCGAAGAGGTAGGAAAAGGCAAAACCAAGGCACCCACGACTAGCCGAAGACACTAAGTCCCCCAATGTGATAGGTAGCAAGCCTGTTGCCAACCGGGCACATATCCAATCCAGACAATGTTACTTTTAATAGAAAATTGAAAATGTACATTTCCTATTTTTTTTTTCGAGAATCTAACCCGGGACCTCAAGTCATAAAATAAGGTAATATGGTGTAAATGCATTACGAATACGTTATTTTTATTGATTTTTTCCTAAAAACTCTTAATTTTAAAGATTTGTCACAGCAAACCCTTTTATATATACCTTTCCAGATAGACCATCTGCCTTCCTTCCAAGCAGCTCGTAAAAAGCAAACATGGACTTACCTTCACTAGTACCGTGACATCTAACTAGGTGGTAGAGTTTTCTAGATTCACCCGTATAGGTACCACCGCCTTATCTATTCCTGCCGCTAAAACGCCAGCACTTGCCCTTGATGTTGACGAGGATAAGGTAGCCAGTACACTTACTTTTGCTCAAAACCTAAAATTCCGGTCTCAGCTAGGCAACGCACAATAACCATCTTTGGTGTATCAAGGCGGCGTGAATATTTTTTTTATGTTATAGGGAGACAACAAGCAGACGGATTTCCTGATGGCAAGAAATGCCGTCGCCTATAGACACCAAATGTGGTACCTAATGGTGCGTTGTCAACCTGAGGCTAGGATGGTCAGCCTCCTGCGTAAGTTTACCCTACCCTACCCTCAAACCGAAAATAACGAGCATTCTCATTTCGCGGAAGGAATAGGTAAGGCGGTGGTATCTGTATGTCCGGGCGAGTCGTTGCAGGACTCTACCACCTAGTAAATTTCTTACTATCAGGAAATCCGTCTGCTTGTTAGGCTTCCAATATCATCAAAAAATATCTTAACATTTAATATAATATAATAAAATTAAATCTGTAAGTAAAATATTTTTTAAACAATGATTGCAACTTATTGTGCTAAGGATATAGGACCCAGAACGAACAAAAGCTATTGGACGGACTAGGTAGGTAGGTATTAAATTGTGTGAAATAATATTTTATAAACTGGTTCAACATTTACGGTAGTTTTTTTTTATTATGGAAGAACCTTTTCCTTCACTTACCAAGAAAAGTCACTTTTAAGTGTATATAAATTCCCGAGAATCAGCTAGTAATGTGTTATTTATAGGCTATATAAGCTTTGCAAGTAGGTATGCTGTATTAGATAAAAATATATTTTTTTACATGAGAAGATAGGAAATAATTACATGACTCTGATGGTAGGAGAAAACCGAGGCTTAAAGACACCATAGATGTCATAGGTGCGTTTATGACCTGTGCCCAAATGCATATGTACCGACTCCCCAACACTACCGTAACTTGACAATGCCATTATGGCGGCAAGAAAAGATATATTTTTAAATATAACATTGGAAGGCAAACAAGCAGACGGATTACCATGTAATAAAAAAATCACGATGCCTATAGACACTAAAAATGGTACCACCATGCGTTGCCAACTTGAGGACGTTTCATTCCTTGGGCTAAACTAAGTTTACCGGGAATCTTACCCTAAGAACTGGGTAAAATTTGGTATTATTTCTTGTTTTAATTATTGTCAGAATGATACTTCATTTTAGAAAATAGCTATAGTTAGGATAAAACAACGCTTCTATGTGCAGCTAGTCTATAAAAGATTAGATCAATGCTTTTTAATTCCATCTGAGGATGTTAAAGGATGTAATTCCAGTTCCGTCGGAGTTTTACGAAAACTCGGATTATTTTCGATATTCAACCCACATATATTAACAAGTTTTAGTTTAATTTTTATCTTAGTCCATGTTTTTATTGATTTAAGTAATTCCATATAAATATTAAGCATATTTTAATGTACAAAACGGATACACAATGCGAACTTAAGGCAGACCTACGTTAAATAAAATTAAATCGCTATCTTAGGGTGGTATCCAAAATCGGAGTACGTATGAAAAGAAATTAATGTAGATGAAGCTACGTACATCTGCAGGAATCTTGGCATTTGGTACTTTATACACTCTGCCTACGCCGCAAGGAACTTAGCGTGCAGATATTCGTAACACTTTTTTATTTTTTACATAAACAAAAATCCATAGCATTTTACAGAAATAGATAATTTTAAATATACTACATTAAAATTATTAGCCAATCACGAATTCTTATTTTTCATGTTAGTATTTTCCAATAAAAAGGAAAAAAATATTTTAATATAATATCAGGTAAAGTAATGCAGTTACAATTATAAATTATAATGAAAAAGAAAAATAGTTACAAGAAGTTATTGAATAACTGAAATAATACTAACAAGTGCACCAATTACATTACATTTAAAAATAAGAGGAAAAAAGAAAAGACAAAACAATTGAATTATACAACATTGAAATGGTAAAGTTCTTCTTGAAATAAGTAATCGAGAGAAAGGCATTAATATGTAGTACTGTAGTGCATGAATCAGTTATTTCATTTATTACGTTTATTTTTATTTCACTCATCTAGTGCTAGAAAGTGGATGTGTGTGAAACGTGTGAGAACGTGTATGTTACAGGAGTATGAAAATTTATCAGAGCCATTACCATGAGTTTCCACTGCTAAAAACGCTATTGTCTTCGTCTATTATTGATACGAAAATTTGAACAACGCCTCTACTTATAACTAAGAGAACTAAATTTCAGATAAAAAGCGCAATAGATTTCTATACGTCAAGTACCGAACATAATCTTACTTTCTTTAGGTTTTGGCATTCGCGATATTATTTTATCATTAGCCAAATAGAAATTTTTGCATCAAATTTACGAAAATCGGGATTCAATTATAATTAGTCATAAGTCGTCAACAAGTCATGTCAGGGTCTTGGGTAAAGCGGTTGCCTCATTACTTAAGCTCATGTATTGAGATTTGGCGGCGACGAGGAAATACACGATACGCTAATTTCTTCATGATTATTTCATTTGTGCACGTTCAATGAACAAAATTGTACAAAATTCCACCAAAATTTACCAATTCACTCAATATAAACTTGAATTTTTTCATTCAAATGAAGTTGAATGATCATAAAAAAAAACTTCGACCATCTTTTCTTGATCTTTTTTTCATCACATTTTTATGATGGCGCCAAAACTCGAACGTAATCTATAGCAATTTATGGTAAAGGTCCTAAGCCCTTGCCACAAGTTTACGGATGTGAGGTTTAATATAATTGTGTGAAATTTTTGAACAGCGCCTAGGTATATTGGTAACTAAGAAAAACAGATTTTTAGATCAATAGTGTCATAGATTTCGACACGTAACATACCTACCGAACGTAACCAATACCGACACATAGTAAAGGCTCTGAGCCTTTACCAGAGTTGGTTTAGTAGATTACCAATAGAGGCGCTATTCAACGTTTTCGTACAAATAATTTACAGAGACGTTGGCGAGTATAATAAACTTGGCAAGTCGTAAACTCGTGGTAAGGGCCCTCGTATGTGTAGGTAGGCGCTTATCGCTAGCGAAGCACACTCACGTGTTACAGATAGAAGGCTTACAATATGTAAAAAAGCATTTAAAAATCAAAAGACATGTATAATGTATTTAAGATTTAGAAGAATTAAAATATGGTCCTATGCTTGGGCGTGGCCACTAACTACAGATTTTGAAATCTGCTCCACTGTTCTTGGTTGGAATTGGTTTTCTCGAGTTCAGATAAATTTTTTTCAAGAATCTTAAAATTGTTTTTATACTCTCGTTTTCAGAGATCAAAGCCCTTAACCATGTAATGATATGTATGTAACAATAATGTATGTAATAATATGTAGTAACATTTGATATCAAAACCTATAAGTAGTTATTTAAGTATTGCAACAGATTTTTCTATTACATATATCTGAGTCACAAGTGCCTTTTGTATGGTCTAACGATTTGCTAATACTAATTCCTAATAAAAAAAATCATTCGACTTACATACAGTATGCTGATAAAAATGTTTTTTTTTTTAAATTTTTAAGACTAGAGAGTTAAATGGAACGATAAAACTTTTGAGAAGATAAGAACTTTTCCTCGTAAATCAAAAGATCTAGACGTAAAAATACCCGTAGAAAATAATGAGAGATATTTAGTTTCAGCTTACTAAGTTTGTGTAACAAGTTTTTACTTCTTTTTTTATAAGATATTGGAAGGCAAACAAGCAGACGAATTTCCTGATGGTAAAAACATTATGCCACCTAGAGACACTAAAGGTGGTAATGGTGCGTTGACAACCTTAGGCTGGAATGTTAGACCTCGAGCAAAAGTTAGTTTCCGGCTACCTTACCCACCGAACCGGAAGACATCAACGGTAAGCGCTGACGTTATGGCGGCAGGAATAAGTAAGGCGGTGGCACCAATCCGGGCGAGCCGCTGCGAAACTTACCACCTAGTTATAGTGTTAGTGACGGTAAGCCTGTGCTCGCCTTTTACGAGCTGCGTGGCAAAGGAAGGCAGATGGTCTATTTTGCAAAGTAGCACGGGCCAACACGGGCTGATAGAACGTTGTGCACCAGCTAGTAGTTCAAATTGGTACCACCACATTACCTATTCCTAAACCATTAGCGACAGTGTTCAAGATAAAGGTCAGTCATAGACTTAGACATGTTGCCTACGTTCCGTTTATAAAATAGCGGTTTACCAGTAACATCTGCGGTTTCTGTAGGTGACTGTTTATCCAGTCAAATACCAATATTAGGTATAAAACTAGGTTGAGTGTATGGAAAAATAACGTTTGCCGGGTAACTAAGTCTAAGATATAAAAATCTTGCGTCACATTGTTTGTGAGCGTACTCTGAAACGCTTACAAACACTATAATATATAATTTTGGTATAAGTATCACTACAGCACTACATAGTATAAAACAAAGTCGCGTTCTCTGGGTCCTCTAGGTCCCTTTGTATGCTTAAATCTTTAAAACTACGCAACGGATTTTATTGAGTTTTTTTAATAGATAAAGTAATTGAAGAGGAAGGTTTATGTGTATGTTTTATAACCGTGTGAAGCCGGCGGGCTGCTAGTATATATTCTAAGGTACTTTGGTACTTCATACAAATAGTCTATTTTATGTTATAAGTCAGAACAACAGTCCTCCTCGGTCAACCTAGGGTCCTACCAAAACAAGTGTGATTTTTTAGGCAGATAGGTACAACTTATAAAAAATCGTGACTGACAGGCTTTTGGCTATTAGCCGACATTGAATAAAGAGTATACGAGGGTCAAACTGA
>NJDD01001015.1:89097-105292 GCA_002245505.1 Calephelis nemesis | reverse complement strand
AACTGTCAGTGGAAGAGTAAATAGTGGCAACTGTCAATCGTCATTTAGTTTTAATTATTTTTGGTTGGAAGTTGGATCTTGTAAAGTTGGAACTGCTTACAACTGTGGAACACTGAAGAGTTAGAATAAAGACGTACTTTTATGTGTTTAGTTATCTACCTCTTTTACTTTAGACTAAAGTTTCGGTGCAATTTAGTCCTAATTTATAGATTGAAAGCATCATGATGTGCCACTAATATACCTACAGAAAGTTGTAGGATTTATACATATACATAGGTGTACTTAGCTGTTTTGTTTGTTTGTGAACTGTGAACAAAGGAATAGTATACTAAATACGTAAGTGTTAATTCCAATTTTTTTAACACCTTGTTAAATATTACCACAAATTTTAAACAAAGAAACTAAAACATACGGAAAAGTTAACTTTATTTTGAAAACATTAAGTACTCTTGACAAAGACAGTAAATATAAACAATGACGCTGCTTTTTAACTATACGCATCTGATTTGAAAGTAGACTGCCTAGGATTTCTAAATTAGCGAAGCGTAGCAGGAATAGGGGGGGAGGGTCTATACCAACTTATATAAATTCTTATTTCTAACAAGGTAATAGAAATCGTAAAAAACTCACATTTTGCTAATCAAACACTGACATGTTTAAACGAAATAATCAATGACTATAAAACCAAAACCATGAAACCTGTCAAGTTTACTTATTTGCTAGTTTAAGAATTTGGCTTTGTCCATTTAGTACTAAGACAACAACCAACTAACTAGAGCTAATATTTTGAGCCTTTTGTGACAGATGTAAAATAAGCTTTTATTTTGCTAATTCTGCGTAAGCAGTGTAACTGTTGTGGCAAATAATCTTCCAAACGACACAGATTGTGACAAGCCTAACCGACGTTTCCACCATGTGTGATCAGAACACGAATAAAGAAAGAGCTTGAAAACAATATTAATTGTCACATTCTTTACATGTGACAACCCGACCTAAAGTTCCAACCTACCACCACCGCGACCAGATCACAATTAGAGTCCGAACATGGGAAACAAAACGACTTGTCACATCCTTCGCCAACTTTGTCGAAGAACTCACCACAAAGAACACCAAATCGCACTCGACGTACGTTTCGCCTCAACACAGAGGCATCCTCAGGAGATCGACCGTACCGTACAAACGAGGACACATGAGACAAAGAAAAAAATTGACAAACAAATTTGAGACAAAGATTGGTATTCAATGAAATGTCCTTTTGTGACATATAATTATGTTAGTCCATAGCTAGCCATAGCTGCTAGTGATAATGTTAGTCCAGCAGTGGATGTCCTCCAGCTGATGATGATGATGATAATGTTAGTAATAAAAGTCTTGTATATTAAAAGTCTTATGTACAAACAGCTTAAACATACCACAACTAATATTTCACCACAGCTAATATTTCAAAACTGCATCAATATTTCAACCATGTAGATAGATAGAATACATTTATTTCACTTTGATCTGAAAAAGACTTTTTTTGAGGTTATATAAATCTAAAAACTACCACTGGATCGGAACATGGCCACCCACTGAGAAGATCCGGCAAAAGAAACACATGAGAAGCAATTAATCCGAAGCATTTTATAGATACCAATATGAAGAGCAATTAGATTCAAGTATTTCTGTCTTCTAAATATTCTGAAATCTTGACACACATCTTAATTTTTTACATTTTTTAAATAGTAAGTCTTAAATATGCTCGGGAAGATTATTGTAAAAATGTATACTAACACAATTGTGTGGAGACGAGACTTATGCATGGCAAGATTGTTTTTATTCCTAATATTTACAGAATATACATCACAATTTTTTTAAACAAATCTATAGCCACAGTCAGAATATTTTTTTTACTTTTCCCTGAATCAACCTCTTGGGCCTAAGTTATAAATTGATCATGAAGCCCTCGTTTATAAGACAAATATTGTGGAATCTGCACTTATTATTGTTGGCACTTGGTAGATTTCTGTTGTATTGTATTGTATTTATTTCCAATGTATTGTTACTTATGTATTTTACATTGTATTGTTCCTGTATTATTTTTTTATATTTTTTTTATTTAAGTACCATCAGTAACTAACAACCAAATACCAATCTTTAAAATAAAACAGTATTTTATGTAGTAGTATTTAAAATAAACATTAGTTATATAGCCCTGATGATGCTGTGAAAAGTGAAACTGGTTGGCTATGGTATAACATAAAGTGTTAAATAAAGCGTTTTGTGGAAAAGTACAATAATCAGAATCAGAATATTCTTTATTCACATGAACCATACAAGTGGTATTTGTGCGCGTCAACATTTTTTAACTACCACCGGATCGGAATTGCGGCCTCACAAGAGTAAGAGTAGAGAAGAATTAATTTATGTAAAATAAGACTTACTTCTAAATACTTACCATCTTCCTGCAATAGCAGATTACTTGAAATTTAAACCTTATCTTTAGTTTTTACACTTAGCCTATGCCTATTACATTCAAAGCACTGTTTCGAAGAATTGAAGCCAAAAGTCAACAAAACAACCATTTTAATTGTATTATCATGAAAAGACAAATAAAAGTGCAACTGCCTGAAGTAAAAAACCCTTGAATATAGAAACAATTATTAAGGCAATTGAGTTTGTTATTTGTTCCTGAAACTATGACAAAACTCATATCACTATTCATGTTTTAACAGGATGGCTTGGTCGGGGTATCAAAAGTTTTTAGCTTTGATGATGGTGATAACTGGTTCAATCAATACGCTGAGCACTAAATGGGCTGATAAGATGAATTCCGAAGGGTCTGATGGTGTCGTTAGACCATTTGAACATCCTTTCTTACAGGTGAGGTACATGCAATTTATAAATTATATTGCTTAAAAATCTATTCTATTCTTTTTAGTAGGTTAGATGGCAATTTCCATCTAACCTAATGAAGTTGATTCTGCCAATGTCAAAGTTATATAAGTTTGCATGCCTTTTTTTAATTTATTTTCTTCTAATTTGCTGGGTTCAGTAAACTGAAACAAGTAACAATTGCTTAAAAATCATTTTATCTTAAACTTTTTCTGGCATTGAAACAAGTAAAGACTGACCTTGGTGGTAATTTACATGTGCACTAACTAAAAAAATTTTAAGTTATCTTTATCTTTTTTCGACAATAGCAATAGAAAGAGACGAAACATTCTGGTTATTTACATGAGGACTAACTAATTTAATTTTGAGTTATCTCTATCTTTTTTTTGACAATATTAATAGAAAGAGCTGAAATATGTTTAGTGCAGACAGCACTAATTAGTTTGTACATAACATTTCAAAATAGATTTCTTTTCTATCGTGGGTATGCCACCCCAGCTCTACCCAGCCAACGGACCCTGTAACAATGGACTTACCTCGTTGTCAGTAAATATACAATCGAAGGCAACAATAGTGTTATTATAAATTTGAAAATAGATTATTTCTTTTTTTGTTAGTTTCAATAGTTTTATTTTTGCAGGCATCAGCTATGTTTCTGGGGGAAATGCTTTGTCTGCTAACTTTCAAAATCATTTTCTTTAAATATAGAAACAATAATGATGGACAACATCCTCTTACACAGGGAAATCAAAATTTCAATCCTTTTATCCTGATGCCAGCAGCCATGTTTGATTTGGTAAGTTTTTATAATGTAATGCTGTTTTAACAATGTCTTAAGATTTAGATACAAACTTTTGTGCCCAATCCTTTTTCATGTCCTTAGGGTCCTTTTTTTAAAAAAATAGTATGTTTTTGAAGTAGGATCTTTAGTTACTTGCATATCAAATTGCATCAAAATCGGTTCAGTTATGAAAGAGCAACACGAGACAAAATTTTTGATTTATAATACTAGTACGGATAAATATACTTTACTTTGTGGCTGTCATACATAATACACCAATATTGATTGAAACAAGACATGTTAGACTTTACAGACCAAAGATTAAGAGAATGAGCAGTCACAATTTAGATATGGTTATTTGTCTTATTGACCAAATCTAGGGACATTTTCCAATTTAGAGATTGGACTGGTTATTACACTGTATCTACTGTATACCATCACCGTTTAGCTGTCTCTAATTTGATTGTATATGATACCATCCAAAATACTGTATATCTTCTTCAGTACATAGTATAAACCAAAGTCGCATTCTCTGTCCCTATGTCCTTTTTTACCCTTAAATTTTTCAAACTGGGCAGTGGATTTTGATGCTGTTTTTATTTTAATAGATAAAGTGTTTAAAGAGTAAGGTTTATATGTATATGTTATACCCGTGCGAAGCCGGGACGGGCCGTTAGTATACTATATGCATACAAATTTTAATTTTCTTTGACCTTCTCTCTACAGATTGGAACATCAATTATGTATATAGGATTAACACTTACATATGCAAGCAGCTTCCAAATGTTTAGAGGATCAATTATAATATTTGTGGCAATACTATCAACTACATTCCTGGATCGTCATATTATTAGGAGAGAATGGATTGGAATTTGTGAGTAGTTTTTATATATATTTGACATTTTTTTATCGTTGGCACTTGGTACTACTTCCAAATCTTTACATTTTTAAATGAAGAAACACTTGTACTGTTTTACGTATCGCTTATAATTTATTATTTTATTAACTAACTTAGTTTAAGTTTTAGCCCTGATGAGCATCATCAGTTATAAGCGATACCGGTGGGCTATTTATAAAATAATAAATTATAAGTGATACATAAAACAGTACAAATGTTACTTTATTTAAACATATGAGTAGTTTTAAAGTCTGTAAAGTCTAATAATACCATTTTTTCTTTAACTTTTTTCTCTCTTACAGTAACAATTATTATTTTTTTAATTTGATTTTGTAGTCTTGGTCCAAGTCTCCTGTGTAAAATAGAAAGGGCTTAAGTAGGTCATTACTAACAAGACCTGGTGATAAAGACCCTTGCTGCAATTCGTCCATATAAGGATCTACCACCTTGCCTATTCCTGCTGCTATAATGACATTTTCATGTTCCGGTCCATTGGGTAGGGTAGCCAGTAGACTTGCCTTGGCCTAACACAGGACAGCTACCTGATGTCTGTCTATAGGCAATAGTTATATCTAACCATCACGAGAGATGTTGACTCGACAGTGAACAGGTGTGTCTCTTCACAAAAAAAAAAACAAAAGTTTTGAAAAAAAAACTGCATAATAAACTTCTTAGGGTCTCATCAATAAGACATTACATATAATATTTTGCATCTTAAACTTACTATAAAAATACTTGTAATGATTATTATTAACCAACATCCTAAGTTATCCAAATGTTAGTTAGTTAGGGTACAATGGGACTGACATGTCCACTGTAGACTAAAAAAGCAAACAAGTCGACGGATTTCCTGATGGTAAGAAATTCATGGCGCCTAGAGACACCAAAGGTGGTAATGGTGCGTTGCCAATCTGAGGCCGGGATAACGTCACTAAACAGGAACACGTCATGGCAGCAGGAATAGGTTAGGCGGTGGTACCAATCCGGGTGAGTCGCTGCGAAACTCTACCACATAGTCAGATGTCACGGAATTAGTGACGTTAAGGCTATGCTCGCCTTTTACGAGCTGCCTGGCAAGCAGGCATGCAGGTAGGCTGGCAGGCAGGTATGGTTTATTCTGCAAAGGAGCCCGGACCAACACTGGGATATATATATACCTAAACATTTAAATATTTAACATACATCTGCAATATCTTTTTAACTAATAAATAAATTATTTAGTTTTATTCTTTTCTTGTTTCGAAACAGGAAACTTGTTTTTTTTTTTTTTTTGAATGACTAAATTGTTGCTAATCTCGCGATTTTATGCAACTTCACCGAGCTTTGTGGGCCGAGCAGAGTGCTCAGCCCGAGACATCATTATTTAAATGCATGGGGCTGTTACCTACAACGCCAGCACCAAGGGTTGTCTCCCGGGAGACCGTGCCTCGACTTGGTGCTGCGTTCTGGTTACTGGGTGGATTGGAAGGAGGAATATTGGTCTTCGCAAGAGAGGTCTTCGTCGCCGAGACCGGAGGCGACGGTGTCGTGTAATGTTGTTGTGGTGTGAGTTTGTCGTGTTCCGGTTTGGAGGTGGAGGAAGTAGAGTGTTCGCCACGGTTATTTGGTCCGGAGGGTCCGATAACACGTGGCGGGGTCTTCTACGGTTGGGGGGCGCGTTCGCGACCGGTGTGTAGTCACACGCGGAAGCTAACAACGGATTCGGGTGGGCAGCAGTTTTTTCAAAGTAACGTTCGGGGAAACTTGGAGGATTTGTGTGTTTATAACATTGGTAAAGCACCCGTCATGAGAAGCTGTAAATTATGTAAACAAACATCTTTTACCAAGTTTTTTTTTTACTTCGAGACAACAATGAACTGACTATATTCAATCGAAATAAAAATATAGAAGGGTTATATGAAAGTAACAACCTATTTAATTTAGTCGGATCATATCTAACGACTGACGTTTGAGTATCTTGTTACGCGCCGGTCGCCGGGAATGCAAACCAACGGTTCGTCATTTGGAAATAAACGCGTCATTCGAGTTTTGAATTTTTCATTGCTTAATCGCGGATTTGGTTGTTATTGTTAATTTTTTTATCTTTTCGTTATCACTTTGTTATTGTTGTTAGTTTTGTTAATTGTTGCCTTATTTTTTTTTATCCATTATTTGTTATTGTGTATTAACGTATAATGAAGCCAGTACCCAGTACATCTAAGGAAATCAATTTGCCACTAAAAAATGTCAAAACATACGTAATTTATTATACATATTTAAATTATTACTTAATTAAATATTAAAAAAAATACTTTTATCTTTGAACCGAATGTTGTTAACTCCCGAACGTTTGTTTACATAATTTACAGCTTCTCATGACGGGTACTTTAGATTCAGACATTGGGGCTACTTTGAAGTACAAAGGACTAATGGACTTAATCAAATGTTTGCATTGTTGTAAATTTCTTTAATTGTATGGAATAAGACGTTAAACAAACACATGATACTGCTGATGCTACAACAATCGTAGTCTATAGACGCAATAAATGTTATAGGTGCGTTGCTGTACCGCGAACAGGTAGTGTGTAGGTGTCAAGCCTAGCGTGCAAGTCTGCCAATCACCCAATCTGCTGAATCGGAACACGACAATGCCTGTCATTGTCATTATTGTGGCAATCCCTATTTCCGGATGTCCAATTTTATTGTTTTTGCAAAATTAATTTTGTTGTGTTAGTTACAAGTCAATATTCATTTTTAAGATTAGTACAACGTTTGACGGGTCAGTTGGTTTTCTAATAAAAACGTAGCTGTTCGGGATCAGATAAGTGCCCTTTTGGCTAAAGGTTTGCCACAATCCATACCACATTGTGGGACTAATTATTTTGGAATAATAATTAAATTTGTTAGTCAATCTAATGGTATTACTTACACCTGAAGCTATTATAGCTAACCATAATACCTGTTATTATATTAGCATTCGCAATAGGGACATTACAATTGAAATTGTTGGTGTTAAATGAGAAAGGGCATGCTCCTTTGGTTGTTAAAAGAATAACAGACGAAAGATCAACAAAACAGACAGACGATGCGAATGTGGATGGATGTAAGTAGTCCACGTTTAAATAGTTCGGATCCAAGGCTGGTGTTAAGAGTCTCCGAAGCCGGCGTGTTTGTATGAAAAGGGTAACGAACGTGGAGGAAACATGGAAGGTCTGTGAGGATCGTGAAGTGTAGTAAATTATACCTACCTATACCGTAAGGGACTTGGCGTCAAGGTGTGTGTGTGTGTGTGGGTGTGCGTGTCTGTGATTGCGTGGGCGTGTGTGTGTATCTGTGTGTTTTATTTGTTACTCAATTAAAGAGACGTATACCTTAAGACGTAATACCTGCCTTTATAAGAACTTTAAGTTAACTGACAGTGCAAATAACTTCCTTACGCTGTTGTTTATTAAAACACGAAGTTGAATTCCACTACGTTGGCGTTGTTTTCAAAACATGACACTTAGCAGGCTCAAAGTTCAACGAGAATGTTATGCATTTGTTACGTATGTCGTTTTGATGCAATAGTACCTACTGTGATAACAAACTCCCTTTTATTATAAATTGTTCGTATAAATCCTCATTCACGCGTCAACCTTTGGGCCGATATTGATGAAATTTGACACAGGAATTCTGATATGATCCGGAGAAAAAAAATTCCAGTATTTAAAAATAATAAACGAATATGCATGAACAATTTACAGTAATATAATCTGACCGACTATCAAATCGTTCGGGTTTTGGTTTTGTACGGGGGTAGTGTCCAAGTTTTCCAAAACCGTCGTCTTTGTATGATAAGGTTAATGAATGTGATTCTTCCACAAATCCTCCAGGTAGGTCTGCAAGGATCGCAACATTTGGCACTTGATACTCTCACTGCCTTGGAAAGGACTTAGGGTAAAGATATGTATGTATGTGTGTGTGAATCTAACCCAAATTAGGAAATTACATGCTTGTGTTATAGGTATCGACTAATATTGGAAATTTAATAAACACACTCAGACACCGAAATGCAGATAGATGCTTATCACATAAATGTCTACCCTCGTCATGAACCGAACCCGAGTCTCGCGGTTAGTCATCGGTGTTAGGCGTGTATGCTAACCAACGAGATGGTTATAATTAATAATAAAAAAAATTATGAAAAAGTCCCAACAACGGTCTAACGTTTCATATTTGGTTTTTGTATTGTAATCGGTTCCTCGCTTTTAGATTTTTTACAGAAGAAAAACAAACTTATAAAAATACTAATTTTATAATATTAGCAGCAAAACATTGTCCAGCCATATGAATCAGAATCAAAAAAATCTTTATTCACGTTGACCATACAAGTGGTACTTGTGCGTGTCGACATTTTTATAAACTACCATACTATGTGCTATGTATATCAGAAGATCTGAACCTATGTCAATTTTCACCGAGTTAATAATAAGATGAATAATATTTTCTAATAAGATTAGTACTAGAAGTACTTTATCAATATAAATAGTAAGTTTATTTAGAAAACATTAAAAAAGGGTTGCCAAAAAAAACTGGACAGATTTTGTTATGTATAAAAAAACATTAAATTTTGCGATATTAATAAAGTAAGAAAATTATATCCAGAATGTGCATTAGTTTGGATGCCTGTTATTTACCTGGGTTTGCTAGATATAAATAGGTATGAGAGTTACTTTCACAGGATTGAATAATAGAAAAATATAATATTATATCAACACGTTTATATAGTAGGAGTGTCTGTAAACATTCGGAATAATGAATAATTTAAAAAGTGATTAAGAGAATTCTGTTTGAGATTTTTTTAGTCAACCCACAATCATTATGTTTTCTAATATGGTACCTACTAAATTTATTATTCACCCTATTATTTATATTTTACCCATTTTTAATATAATTTGTAACTAAATAATTTATTACAAAAATATTTTATTGTGTTATCAGATCTTTGTAGGTATAGATGTAATTTCGGATCTTCTATTATATATTTTTGTACTTGAGATAGTGCAGATAACAAACAGATAAACATTTATTTGTCTGAAAAACATTATCATAAGTCATCTGGATCGGTTAAATGTAAACAAAATAGTTAGCTATCAGTGTTACTGACCTTTTACCTTCAAAGCCATTTGTCTAGTTTATAAGGTTATTTGTTTACTGATTGCGCTTACATTGTATGTCTGTTTGTATGTTACATATTGTTACGTGTATAACTGGTAAGGGTAAACTGTAGAAATGCCGCCTAATATGGTACCTTCATTATTTGTGTTAACCGACTACGTATGGCAAAATGTATAAACACTGTAAAACCTATAGGTCCCAGTAGGGAAGACAGAGGTTAGATGTGACATCATTGATTTTTTGGAACCTATTAATGGATATTGAGCTCTCAATAGTGTACGTTTACCAGTTCAAGTCTCGAGCTAGCAAACGTACAGTATTGGAATTCACAAACAGATTATAGATTTTTTTAAGATATTGGAAGGCAAATAAGCGGGCGGATTTTCTGATGGTCTGAAATTCCCGCCTCTTAGAGACACCAAAGGTCGTAATGGTGCGTTGCCTATCGGGATGTTAGGCCTCGAGCAAAAGTAAGTTTACCGGCTACCTTAGCCTCCGAATCGGAACACGTCATGACGTTATGGCGGCAGGAATAGTAAGGCGGTGGTACCAATCCGGGTGATACCCTAACCTTCGAATTGAAAAATGACAAAGTTGGCTGCAGGAATATGTAAGGCGTTGGATGTCTATCCAGGGGGGTTACCATAAGCTCTTAAAACAGTATTATTTCAACAATACTAATTGTCAGTCGAGAAAGACAACCTTATGACGTATACCATAAAGTTGCTTATAAAGTCAGACATTTAGCAAGATAGAAATAATACTGCTTTAAGCGTTCATGGTAGGGCCCCAGATAAGTTGCAGTGCAAACTATCTGCGATCAGTGGTCTAGTACTAACCCATATTAAGATATGCTAGCTTCTTATAAGCTGTCAGACATGGATGCAGATGGTCTATTCTGCATGGAGTACTCGGACTAACGTGGAAATGGTGGGATGTTTATTAAAAACTTATAGCTGCCAAATTTATTACAAAAGTAAATATTTGTTTTCTATTGGCGGCGCGTATTAAATATTTCGTTCATTTTTTTTTTGCCGTCGAATATAACGTGGCAGTATGTTCAGTCATCGTCTGTGATAAAATATAAATGTTCCAATAAATAACATTGTGATGACTCATTTTAACCGGAATGGTGAGATACTGATTAACAATGGGAACTTGAAACCAAACACATATGTTTGTATTCAGATGTATATAATGTATAATATGTAAACTGCCCTCTTCCAAAATTTTTATGTTTTAAGATAGACAATAAGTCGTCACCTTAAAAACACCATAGATGTTACTGGTGCGGTGCTATCTTAAGGCCGGTGTCTTAGGCCATGTGTGCAAATCTACCTTCCTGACCTTAACACAATATTAAGCTTGGTCTTTATGGAGACAGGAATAGGCAAGTTCCTTCTAAGGACACTACCACGGAAAACAACATTAGCGGGTGCTAGTGTTATGGAGGCAGGCGTTGGAATTCGTATAGCTCCGAATATTAGACAGCCTTTGTCTAGGTTGTATTTACCTTGAGTAAATATTACATTTAAGTGTGGTTAATATTGTTGTTTTTGCTGCATAGTAATTAAAGCTTATTTAGTTTTTATTCATTCACTGCATAGCTGCCGTTGCTGAAACTATTTTCACAACAAACAACAAGCTAACGAGTGAACTTTGGGATTTTTTTAATCTTTCACAAATTTTTTTTATTTCAGTAAATGTAATATTGGGATTGGTGATAGTTGGCACTACTGATGCTGTATACCAGTCGGGCGATGAAAGCAAGGGCCCTAACAGCCTTATAACCGGCGACCTCCTAATCATCATCGCCCAAATTATTTCTGCCTGTCAGATGGTGTATGAAGAAAAATATGTTGCAGGTGAACATTTTTCGTATTCATAAATTTCGCATCTTAATTTTTATATCTCTAGAACTCTTATAAAAATAATAAATACAATTTTGGTTTTCATAAAATTGTGTTCTTAAATATTTAGGCCTTGTCCTTACTGCGAACTTCCACCGTGCGAAAATAAATCTACCCCACATCGCATATATTTGCATCAGATCCCAGATTTTCCGCGCGGATTTTGCACTGCCAGTCCGTATACTTGTATAAGTTTCAATATGTTACAGAATTGTGATACAAAAATCGTACTCTAAATGTTTGCAGTGTGGACTAGGCCTTACGGTCATCGAATAATAAGAATTGTTTACAATAGTTAAAAAAACTTGTGGACTAAATTTCTTTCAAAGCAATTTACTTTGATATTTTTCCTTGAAATTCATGGTATATTGTTTTTTAATCACGTTAGAAGGTTAAGGAAGAACCTCTTATAGGAACATTGGAGAGAAACCTCAATGTTACTTTTATAGACCTATCTATAAATCGCGTATATAAGTTGATGAAAAAAAAACATTTTTAGTTAGTTCCTTGTATGGGGAAAACCATCTTTTTTATTTTTGCATATAAATTGAAAAGCGGTTTACATAATACCAGGTTTTAATTGTGACCGGCCTTGTTGGTCGTACGGCTAGCGTACATGCCTAACACAACGAACCAACCGGCTTAACCGGAGCCTCCAAAGGCTCGGGTTCGATTCCCGACGGGGGCAGGTTTTTGTGTGAAAAATTTAGATTTGTAAAAACCTTTTTAGACACTAAACTATTATATTTCTTAACTATTGCCCATACTTTTTTTGTATAACACTGACACACCAAATTGGTACTACTAAATTGTTTTTAAAAATATGAAAGTAAATGAAACTGCTATTAGAATCTATACTTTTCATTTCACAATTCCATTGTAAACACACTTTTTTTAGGTAAACTCTTGGACTATTCCACAAAACATGTAATAAAAACACGTTTTAAGTACAAGAGATAACCTCAAAAAGTGTATAGTTTATATACACTTTTTTAAAGTTATCTCTTATTCTTATTAATATTTTTTAATCAATTTATATTTAACATTGACGCTATTCGGGTTAGATCAGATCTGAACAATTACATTTCATAATCTGAAAACTTGTGTACAATGTATAAAAATACATTAACAAACTCTCCTATGTGAGCTAGTGGTTCGGGTTCCATTCAAGGGTTGAACAAACATTTTTGTTATTTTTTTTTAAATAAAAACAATGTTGTCTGGAACTAGATAAGCCCGGTGGCTTTAGATTTGTCACCTATCACATGTTGGAACTTACTTACTATCTGCGACTAATCATGGGCGTTCTAATTGTATTACTGCCTATTTATTTGGGAAAACAGGTGTAAAGATGCTTTTATTTGCTGAGAAACTTAAATACTTAAGTTATTTCAGGACTAAACATTCCTCCATTGCAAGCAGTGGGTTGGGAGGGTGTTTTCGGGTTCTCCGTATTGTCGGTGCTATTGACCATATTCTACTGGATCCCGGCGCCTCCGCACTTCGATCACAACGCGAGAAGGACTGTGGAAGATGTCGTTGATGGGTTGGTTCAAATTGGTGGGTATAGTGTTTTTACGTTCCGTTTTGGGGACAAGAGTCTACCCGGTACACGGGGAGACCTAGGTTGAAATTCCACGATTAAATTGATCGGGTCTTATCCGTTGTCAAGAGTTTACGATAACGGCGCGTTTGTATGAAAAGGGTAATTAATATGGAAGAAGAAGAAGAAGAACCGTGACTCTCTGCCAACCACGTATGGGACATGGCGTGAATATAAAAAAACCTGCATGTTTGTATTTAAAGAGTATGAACGTGCGAAAAATAGGCAAGGATTCTCTCTGCAAGAAACTTGGCGTTAAGATATTTAACTAGACCGTATTATGCAGATAGGATCCAGTCACCAAATTACATTTTAAGATGTCATATAAAATTATTGAACATGACTTCGTACGTGTAGGTGAATCCTCTGGTTTTTTTCTTAGTATTTGTTTTTTACTGTCCAGTAAATAATTAGGAGTTGTTCGTTTAACGAAACACTTTTTTACTATAAATTAGCCAATCCGGCGAACTTTGTATTGTTTACATGAACAACTTTTTAAACAGTTTCTTTAAAAACAGTATTTTTTTTAAATACAAGTGCAAGTGGGTCTGATGGAAAGTGATCACCGCCACCCACGCATATACGCAACACCAGGAGCATCATAGATGCATTGCCGGATTTTATCATAATATTACTAGCTGTCCCGGCGAACTTCGTTCCACTCACTCTGTTTGTATGTGAAAACTTAAATTGTGTTTTTTTCCTAGTTTCCTCGCAGTCTTTCCTTTTTATTACTTTTTAAACCGTCCCTGTACGCCACAAATAATTCAAAACAAAAATTAGCCAACTCGGTCCAGCTGTTCTCGAGTTTTAGCTAGACTAACAAACATCAATTGATTTTTATATATAACTAGCGGCCCGCTCCGGCTTCGCGCGGGTATAAAATATACATATAAACCTTCCTATTTAATCACTTTATCTGCTAAAAACCGCATCAAAATCCGTTGCGTAGTTTTAAAGATTTAAGCATACAAAGGGTCATAGGGACAGACGGAGCGACTTTGTTTTATACTATGTAGTGAAGTTATAAATATTTGAATAATTTTATTGGTGTCAATTTTAAACGGTGTTTAGTTAAACAGGCGTTTAATTTTTTTTGTGGTAAAGGGGTACATTTTTTGTTGGTGTATAATAAAGTGTATTCATTTGTTAGTTCATAACAATTTCAGGAAACAATCCTCTATTACTGGTGGCCATACTGGGAACAATAATATCTATCGCTTTTTTCAACTTTGCCGGAATAAGCGTCACAAAAGAAATGTCCGCGACTACGAGAATGGTCTTGGATTCAGTAAGGTATGAAACCCTAATCCTAATTATACTATATAAACCTGTGTTTGTAACTTCTTCACGCAAAAAGACTGAACCGATTCTCATGAAATTCAGCACACATATAGAGGGTAACTTTATTTATCAAACAGGATAGTTTTCATCCCAAAAAATGTTCCCGTAGGACTATTAACCACGCGGGCAACGCCACTGCCAACAGCGTGTAATATTATAAAAGCAAAAGTTTGTATGTTTGTTACTCCTTTACGCAAAAACTGCTGAACCGATTTCCATGAAATTAGCACACACATAAAGGGTAACTTGGATTTACATATAGGATAGTTCTTATCCTGAAAAAAGTTATCGTAGGACCATAAACCAAGCGGACAACAGCTTGTAATATTATAGAAGCGAAAGTTTGTATGTTTGTTTGTTTGGTACTCCTTAAAGCAAAAACTGCTAAACCGCTGTTCATGAAATTTGGCACAAAGGGTAACATGGATTAACAAGTTTTTATACCGAAAACAGTTCCTGTGGGACCACTGACCACGCCAATACTTATTGGCATTTTGCATATTTCCGTTTTTCCCTGTTGGTCCGGGTATATCTGTCTCTCTGCCAGACAGTTCGTAAGAGACCAACACAGGTTAAAATACAGGTAGGTCATTTCTAACAAGACCATTGGAGGTAGAGTGCTGTGCAGCAACTTGCCTGGGTAGGGATCCACCGTCTTACTTATTCCTGCCGCCATAATGATTGTCAAGTTGCGGTTCGGAGGGTAGGGTAGCCAGTAGACTTGCACAATAGGTCTAACATCTCACCTACAGGACAGCGACACACCTGTAACATCTATGGTATCTATAGGCCACGGTTATCTGTTACCATCGCGAGAGCAGTGTGCTTCTTCGTTGACCTCTTACATAAAAAATGTACTATTTTAACAACTAAGACGTAGGAACGATTCCGATAAAAATTCGCACAGATGTAGTCAGAGATCTGTGATCTAATATAAATTATAAATAATTGACTGGCGGCCCCCGGTTTTGCACGGTTATGAAATGTACAAATAAACATTTCTCTTTAATCACTTTATCTATTAAAAAAACGCATAAATCCGTTCCCTAGTTTTAAAGATTTAAGCATACAGAGGGACATAGGGACAGAGGATGCGACTTTGTTTTATACTGTGTAGTGATAATATAAGCTACTATGGTTAACATAAGAAAGGCCTTCATTAATCTCGTGTATTATTTACTATATGCCGTCTAATTATTTTCCAAATGCATCTTGACCTCAGGCTCCTTTGAATGTTTACTATTTCCTACCAAGCAACGAAGAGTCACTCGTTACGACACGTTAGTTTGTCACTCAGACAGTGGCCATGAGTGGTTGGTAAAGCTATGCGACGACACGTTCAATTAGGTAATTTGTGTTTAGTGTCAATACCAATACTCGTTACTGTGGTATTCCGTTCGTCCGTTCATGCTTCATATCCCAGTTTCAGAGGCGTCTTCTTTTTCTTACCCTATCGAGTTATCACTTAGAAATGAATAAAAACATTTTTTAATATTGTTTTCCTTTCAAAAATAGAAAGTAAGAAAAAGTAAGTTAGAAAAATACAATTAACAAAATATTGTTTTGATCGTCTTTATCCAATATTTTATGATACCTAACCTGAGGGTTTCTTCCCCCGTTTTTCCTGTGGCCAATAGTAATATTTAGAA
>NJDD01001015.1:16412-86999 GCA_002245505.1 Calephelis nemesis | reverse complement strand
TTTGCATGCGAGTTCTTTTTTGTCTGCTCCATATCAATTATTATAATGAAGAAAATCATGCAGAGACAAGGTTATGTATAATACAATGTAATTGTTATGTATTATTTGTATACATATATTGTATTTAAGTACATATTTAAACGGAAATGATTATTTCTCCATATTTGGAAAAAATATTAAGCAGGACACACAAATTTTATATTTTATTTGGATATCCCTAGGATTATAAACAACAAACTTCAAATGTAATTTTGAATAATAAGACTAATAAAATAAGATTTTTTAAATAATATGATTTTTTAAGTATTGAGAATAAATAATGAAATATTGTGCAAGTGTGAAAAATCACTAACATTTTTAATATTGGATCTTTTTAAACCATGTATTATTAATTTGAAAGTAAATTTCCATGCCAAATGATTAAATTCAATTTTGACATTTTAAGCGAATTATAAAAATGTTTTATCTCGGCATGATATGATGACAAATACCGTTTGTAAACTGAGATCCACCATCACATGTATTGGCCAGACCTAAGTTTTATAAAAAAAGCTATAAACTCCGGCACCCATCTCGTGATTTTCGTGGCAATATATGCCTTATCTATTTATCTTATATATAATCATCTCTTTTATTAGTCTTCTTTTAAGTATTTTTTTCGTGTTCTAGATTTAAGGGTTCTTCTTGTTTACTTTTAACAATGTTTTCTGTAAACTTGATCATTCTTTTTAATTTTTAAAATTCTTGTTTTAAAAAAGAGGTATTTTTATTTTATTTCGTACTTTTTTTCAAGAATCTCCCCAGCACTCTCTATTGTTATATTTCTAATTTTCCAATGTATGTTTATAATATATAGATTGACGTTTTGCTTTGCTTATTAGTTACCAAAAGTTTTTATAACAATAATAATATTACGTATAGTATTTTAATTTTTATCTTATATTTTGAACGTTAGGTGAACTTTTAAGAAGCAGGCTTTATATAGACTTTATTAAAGTCGACACTAAATGAAATCTGCATAATTTTGAATAACACTTGTACTTTCTCACTACACTTCATAGAACACTTTATGCCAGACCTAAACCAACCGGTTTTACTCTTAAGTATCATCAGGGTTTGCAATGTTAGATGATTTAGAAGTAACTGAGCTTATTTTTAACGTTTAGTCATTAGTTGTGAGCGTATGTAACGACCAACTACTAAACGTTAAAAATACATGGTACAAAAGAAGTTAAATCTACCTCCTCGTACATTTACAGTTCTTATTTTATTAAATACATACAGTCAGTATTTAATAATCTAAAACTGAACGTTAAAATTTATTAAGGTTCATAGATTTTCAGTTGAAAAGTAAAAAACTGCCTAAAAATGGGAAATTAGCTCGCTTACGTGTAATATAAAATGTTCTATAATAATAAAATATAATAATAAAATGTAATATAAAATGTGTTATAAAGTGTGTTTAGGAATAATAAAAGTGTAATTCAAAAAGCTAAAGCCAAAGGACTGTGCGAATTAAAGACTTAAAAATCGCATGCAATGCATTCCATGTTGAACTTGTAACTTTCCTTATTTAACTTGGCCGCATATTGAACTTAGCTTTAAGATCTGCCCTCTGAAATAAATTAAATGATATTTGGATTTTACTTTCATGAAAGAACTTACTTTACTATTTTACTTTCAACTCGTTTTACTTTCATCGATCATTCTAGAATATTCTCGGGACCTCATGAAGTCAAGTCCGACACCTGGACCGCTAGACCACAGAGGCGATTCTAGATATACCTTAGATATAACAGATGCATTTTAACTGGGGTTTATACCACGGATCTTAGGATCATATTGTGCAAGTGTATTCTTATCCTACAATAAATCCCCAATTTTTCCAATGTTGTTCGGGATTGGAAATGTGCCCGGTTGCCGATAGGCTTGCTCCATCACATTGTGGGACTTAGTCTTCGGCTAGACGTGGGTGCCCTGGTTGTGCCTCTACCTACCTCTTCGAGGATATGGGCGTGAAGATACTTCTTCTACAATAAATCTCGTTTTTGCTGCGTCAGAGGCTGTGAGTTTGCACATTAAGAAATTGCATGACCAAAGGCGCAAAATTAGCTAAATAATAAGTGTCTTTTGAGTATTAATAAAAGAAATCATACCTATTTAGGTATGAGTGATTTAATTAAAACTAAAATGATAATAGAATCGTTAAGTAGGTTTGTAACTTGTGTTTTATACCTTGATTGCTCATTCTATTATAAGAATATAAAATATAAGTAAATGTATATAATCAGTAATATAGACATTCCTTCAGTTTATAACACATATATGCTACTATTATATTGATAGGTTAAAATATGGTGCCTTATAATTCTAGGCATTTTTAAGGACCTGATAACAGACGGTGAAAACAGTACAAATGATATAACTTGGAAATAATTTGACACATGTCAAAAGGTTTCATATTTTGCCACTAGTTTTTCGAACCGACTTTAAAGTGTTTTTTCGTAAATTTAATGTAAAACGTAACTGGTATATTTATGTTGCTTATTCCTATCAATAGTCTATATTTTCCTGCTGTCATAATGACTGTGACATTATCGTGTTCCGGTCTGGAGAATAAGACAGCCGGTTTACTCATATACGTATGTACACATTTTAGTTAATAACTGTAATAAAATTCTACTCAGCACTAACTAAAGTTATTTTGAGTGTGCTATCTTTCTGCAATGAATTAAACAGAAAGAGGCAGAACATTTTCGACTTGTCAAATTAGTTTGGACACGTCAGCTCTCCGGAATATATTTTCTGTAAATATGTCGTGTACAATCTAATCTGATAGACGAAATGTTTTGTCTCTTTCTATTACACTCGTTGAAAGGAGATAGGAATAAATTAAAATTAGTTTAATAATCTTTTGATCTACTTTTTGAGGTTTAAAATACCCTACATTCGTGGAGGGGTTTTTTTGAAAGAGAGATTCTTTGAAAGCCTTCTAATGAATACTGCATAATTTAAATGCTCAATATTACTTGCAGTCGGTTTTAAAGTTAACATACTTAGTTATCGTATTGATTTCAAATGATATGATGTTTGTTAATAATATGTCAATATGTTATTGTGAATTTATCAAATAAATTATTTACAAATAACTGTAGTACTGTTTTAATGATTACGTTGTAACAAGCAGATGCATTTTGATAGAAATTGATGTCATATATACACCAAAGATGATAGTGCTGCGCCTCTTATTGAAGAGTATTTATAATCTACGGTGATGTTTTTTTAACATGAGGCTGGTCAAGTCTTTTATAATTTTACAGACACTACACTTCAGATTGGAACATGACAAGGCAGAGGCCCGTATTTGACCTAAACCAGTTGGCCCCTGAGGCGATGTTACTGGAAAAATTAAAAAAAAACTGATCTTGATCTTCTAAAATGTTGTAATAATCATATCTAAACTAGGATTTAATCATCTTTCAAATTTATTAGATAAGTAGTAAAAAATGGCCAAAAGTATGAACCCTGAAAGAATAATGAAGAGTGTGGACGAGAGGGCTTTTATTTCCTGAACTGCTCGCTCGTCGAAAGTTTTTGGGGTGCTCAAGATGCTTTTGACGGCAAGAGAGCTAAAAGGCACACAGCTTTCCTATTGGTAAGAGATAATCGTGGATACACACCATACGTTATAGGTACGTCTCTGTCCTGTCGCCGGAATGTTAACTCTATTGCGCTAGTAGGTATACAAGCTCTCTTCGGAGCGGAACGTGACATTAAAGCGGTAATAGGTAAAGCGGTAGATCCCTTACCTAGGCAAGTTGCTGCACAGCACTATTAAGTCGTCTTTTTTATTGAACGCTCAGTATGATATACATAAACCGCCTTTTGTGCATTTTTACTTCTGTATTTTTAAAATTTTTGTTGCTTGTGTGCAATAAAGTATTAAATAATAATAATAGACGGTATATTGGTTTTAAGGGCCGAGTTTTTCTTGTTGATATCACCGTTCCATGTGACAAAAGCTGAGAAGGAAATATTGTCAAAATACATACTTAGCTCACGAGGTTACCGACATGTGGGACGTTGACTCAACAATAATTGTCCCGATAGTCGTGTCTGTAAACTGTCTAATGTGAAAAGTCTCGACCGACATCTTAAGAGACTCGTACTGAAACTCTGGGTTAAGGGCCGAATTCAGAAGGCAGCAATTTTGGGGACGACACGGATTGTGCGGAGGTTCCTCACTCTGTCGCCCTGACCACTGAAGATTGATTTGTAAGACTACCGTTTTTTGGCTGTTTTTTTTTATTTTAAAAAGTATTTTTGATGTTTAATGTATAGGAAATAAGATATGATATAAATAATAAAGCAGTGATGTTGTAAAGTTAAAAATAAAAGCATTCCAAGCTAGCAGCAAAGAAGCGGCCTATTCACACTTGCTTTGAAAACGCATAAATTTAATTTCTTCGGAATACTTTAGGAAGTGAATTCCAATCTTCTGCAGTTCGAAAGATGAAAGAAGGAGCAAACCTTTGAATGTAACATTATATGAATGTAATTGGATAACACTACCTACATATTGCTCGTATACACTTCTTTTGTACTCGAAAGATTCTTATTAAATATAAAGAAATTCCCCGATGAGGGATACTATATTGCAAAACAAGAAACATACCCATGATAAGCCAAGAGAGATGCATTCAAGCCTGCTACTTCTTTTATTCTTCTCGATACATATACACATCTATCAAGAGAAAGAGAGTCAATATGTGATTTCCAATTGCAGTATTTATCAATTTTAACTCCTAAGATGTTGGTATGTGGAACATCGACCAATATCATGTAATATCTTTCGTGCTGGTATTAACTCATTTAACCTCGGCTGCCTCATGACACGCCAGGCAGAGAGGCAGACGGTCTACCCAATGAACCTTACCAACACCATAAAAACTAAAAATTCCCTATTCTATACAAGACCTAAATATGATATGTCTCGAATGCTCGGTTTCTATAATCAACGAAATTTATCCGTAACAGAATACTACAATCTGTAATCAAAACGACTCGTTTCTTGAATATACGAATCGGGTTTAGGTCAAAAATAACACGTGGTTGGTTGCTTGCTTAAATAAGTAGAAACAAAAAAATAACAATCAAATTATTGTAGTAGTTTAATCTTTTGAAAAGTATCAAGTTTTTTCGGATTCAGCTTTCGGCTTCGCGCGTCTTTCTGAAACCAAAATAAAAATATTCAAGAACTAGCGCCCACGACCAACGTACTTTGTTGTAGAATGTATGCTTTCTGTTGTCAGTACTTGGTGGAACTTAATTGTAAACACGCCATTTGAATGACGTCTATGCTTTTCCACATCACTAATGAGCACTATGTTACACTTCAGTCTACCGATTTCGCTTGTTATAGCATAAATAGCTGACCTTCAAACTTCGTATCGCTTGACATTAATGCTTCGACAGTAGCGCAGTTTGTCGGATCCGATGTGAAACATTCCAAAATCGACAACTACTTATTATTAAAAAAATTAAATAAAAAGGCATTTTCCAGGAGACCAAATTGTGAATCTAAATCATTCTCGAATTCCCCTGAACACACACAAAAAGTTTCATCAACATTGGTCCAGTCGTCTAGAAGGAGTTCAGTGACAAGTACACGAACACAAGAATTATATAAAGATGATAAGAGGCCATTTGTATGTCTGAGCTCAGAAAACAAGCACATGACACTCCTGGTGATAAAGACAACCATATCCTATGTATGTCCTGAGATCGGAAAGTAAGGCCTATAGTACAAGTCGACCGGCAACACTACCCTCTGAACCGGATATGACAGAGTTATGATGGCTCCAGGAATAGGTAAGACCGTAGATCCGGAACAAAACTAGCTGCATAGCACTCTACCACCAGTGTTTTTGTTGATATTGATTTTAATTATCCAATGCTCGCCTCTTACGAGCTGTAAGCCGAGAGGCTAGGTCTATTCCTCTTAGCGGACCCGGACCAACTCGACGAAAATATCATTAATTCATTCAACGTTCAGTACTAGATTGTTATTTACATAAATAACTACCTAACCGTGGCTACACAAATAAAAATTGACAGTTGTAAACAAACCACAACTAGTTTCACTTCGTAGTTTTTATATATTTAGGGGGCGTACAGTACGAGTAGTACTATTTAAATTATGCGCTTCGGCTATATTCATCAAGCTTCGGAAATCCGAATGTATACACATACACATAATTATCATTTCACTTAAATCTAGATTGGGTAAAATTGCGCGGACACAGGAGCATGAAATTTTGGACACTTATAGTTTATGTGTAGGAGAAGTGCATAACGCTAATATGATGATATGATTGCTTATAAAGTACGTTAAATCAATAAATAAAACATTATACACACTACCATGCATTTGACACAAACAAACAAATTTTGGAAATAAAGTAGTTGGTCTTGAGAAATGAAGATGGCGTTCTTATCAACAAGATATTAAAATTTATTATGGTCGAATTTCGACCAATGGGCGACCACTAGTATTTTTAATGGCACGTGACAGCTGAAGGTCTACTGACTTCTCGAAAGGAGCACCTGTCGAACATTAGGTACCTACATCTACACCGTCAGTTCTTTCTGTACCTAAAATTTTGGCAGTTTGGCATTTTTTCGTACCTTTTAATGTTGTCTAGGTAAAAAAAGTCAACAACTTACCCAATTGTGTTCCTTTGACCCAATAATAACATTTCACTTGCGATACATCTCGTCTGGCAGCTTCCTCTTTCAAATTGGATTTCAGAGATTTCCGTAACGTTTTTGCAGCGATGTTGGAATAATTTACGTAACTGTAATGTTATATCATTTTTATGTACATACATACATACATTCTGTCTAAATAAAAGAAAGTCGTAAATTCAAATAAAATTATTTAATTTGCAATTTTCCGCTAAAGTTAATATTTTTTTTTCAATTTAAATTCAGATTTCCCCTTCTACTTATTAAAGAAGCAACTTAAGAAATCGTGGTAGTTACATTATTTATAACACAAGAACGGCATAACCAATGTGGCTGATAATTGGTAGGAGGTAGCTTAGAATCAGGAGACGCATATAGAATGCTTTTTATTCTGTTATAATTCAAGGAAACTAGGAAAACATTTTAATTTTTACCCATACAAACGGCTGTAACGAAATTCGTCGAAGCAGCTAGTGTTAAATAAAAAATGTACTACATATTAAAAATGTATTGCACTCGAAGTGAGATCTACAAGGATTCACCCGAATTGATACGATTTTTCCTGTAGAACTGACGTAAGCAAGTACATTTTACTCTGTGACGTAAGTGCTTGTCATTGTTAACCGATTCCAAAAAGGAGGAACTTGCATATTCGACTCCTTCTATGTGTTTTATACGTAGATATGTTAATCGATTTCTTCGTCATATCTTAACCGACTTTAAAGATTATTTTTGTATTTGAAGAGCGTTCTTTCGAGGTGACTTGTACCAAGTCTGGATCTGGCGCGTTATTTAGTAGGTATCTTTTTACTGATGAGCACTAGGTAAAGTGTACATCAAATAGCTGACAAATGACGTGTTTTGTATTTGCTATCTCTTTTGTATTTCCGTTGGTCACAGGAGATAGCAAATGTAAAACACGTCATTTGACAGCTATTTGATGTACACTTTACCCAGTGATCATCACTAAAAAGATACGGAATCAGCCCCCAGGTGATAGAAATCCAATGAAATACAGGAAAATAATGGAGTTTTGTGTACTTAGACGATATTATTATCGATATCGCAGTCAATTTTGTTGCAGTTTCAATGCGTTTTATTCTAAATTTGAGAATCCAGATTATTTAATCTTAATAGATACTGATATGGCATCCTAATTCCTAACATGGTCATAGCCCACCACTACATTTAAAAATCTTCACGCCCATATCCCCGAAGAATTAGGCAAATGCACAACCAGGGCACCCACAACGAGCCGAAGACACTAAGTCTCATAACGTGATAGGCGGCAGAAATATCGCCAAACGAGCACATATCCAATCCCGGGCGACGTTAATTTTATTAGAAAATTGAAAATATACATTTTCTAATTTTTTTGTTGCCCGACCCGGGGATCGAACCCGGGACCTCAAGAAGTTAATCAAGTCCGACATTTTTTGGTATATGTTGACATTGCGTCTTCCATCCATAAAAATAGGAATATTAGAGGTCAATGATACCTTCAGAAGTTTCTTTTCTTTAGTAAATGTTTGTTTTTTCCATGTTTTATGGCTTAAGACAGCAAACAGGAAGAATATGGCACACGACTTTTCTGGTCGTAACATACTACAGTCGCCTTTTAAAACCAGATGTTACAGGTACATTGCTATCCTGTGAACGGGATGTCAGACACAAAGTGCAAGTCTACCGGCTACCTTACCCTCCAGACCAGAACATGGCACTGTCATTATAGCGGCAGGAATATATATATTAGATCCTCTCTCAGGCAGGTTGCTGCACAGCATGTTACCACCAGTGGTTTGGTAAATAATGACTTTTAACAGACTCTTACAAGCGGCCAGATATGACAGATTGTCCTTTTCTGTACCCCGCGGTCATGGGCGTCGCCAGGATTATTTTCAGAGGGGTGCATCTCCACCTATACATACTGTTAACTAATATAAAACATCGAAATAAACATGTATAGCAACATACATACTTACATACGAACACAAACACACATACATACCTACATAGTCTCGGAAAGCATATAACTCGCCCGAAAGATCAGTCAGGTATTTTTTTCTATCTACTTTCTTTCCGGACGAGGGGGTGCAGTTGAACCCCCTTGCATCCTGCTGCCGGCGCCCATGCTCGCGAATTTTACGTAGGGAATTTTACGTAGAAATTGTGTACAAAATCAAGTAAATATGTACACAATCCGGTTTTCCCTTTTGGGAATATTGGATCAAAGGGAAAAAACAAGAGGAGGATAATTTACTTTAAGCCAGCCATTCGCCACGAACTCATGGTTTCGTATTTCTACAGATTAGTAGTAGTTTGAAATATTCTTCAATTCGCCACTTTCTGAGTTAAATACCAGTATAAATTTGATTTCCTAAAAACTTTTCACTATATTTCATACTGACATATTATCTGACTTAAAATCTGTCATGAGTGTATTTTTTTTATTCCAACGCGAAGTTATATCTTGGTTGAATTCATTAAAATTAACCTATATATTATATAGGCAAAGAGAATATAATCACTACGTGTACATAGGTATGAATATTTTTCTATCTTAAAAACTTGGATTTCGTCTGTAATCTATGTTTATAAACTTATTATCTGTTGATTCAGAAAGTTCAAGTTGAAACCAGTTTTCTGCTAAAAAGAATAAAAGAATCAATATGATAATATATTTTAGGGTTCAGTGGCTTAAATTGTAAAGAAGCAATCCGTATCATAATTTTGTTCTGTATGTCCTCCTAGGGCTAAGAACTCACGGTGCGGTTTTCTCCCGCGCCCGCCGCGTTGCGGTCCCGCGGCTTTTGTAGAATGCAGATTTATGTGCAAAAAGTAAGAGCACATTTCACGACGCGTTTTACAACCGCAGCGTCCGCGGTTGTTTGCGGTTCGAGCGGCACCGATTATTCGCCGGTAGAATAGTGCTAGTTTGCGAGCTACGATTTCAACATTTTCAACCGCGACGGCTACGTCACCGCATAAATTACCGGTCTCGCGTGATCTATATATTAACGAAATTACGAAATTTCTTAAAAAAAATGGATATTTTTACGCAAATTGCGCGGACGGAGGAGCATAAAATTTGGCACACTTATAGTTTACCTACTCGACCTTCGCAGACGATCGACTTCGCAGTCATCATCAGGAGAAATCGACTGCACTCCACGAAGGTCGAGAGAGCACCTGTGCTCGACCTTCGCAGACGATCGACTTCGCAGTCGATTTCTCCTGATGATGCTTCGGTTACGAAGCGAAACGTACGTTGAGTTTTTAGTAGTATGTGTATTGTTGGTGCTAATAAAACAGTTTAGTTATGTGTATTGTGTGGAGCTGGATATATTTGGGAGTTTTAGCTTCCGGTAAGTCCAATTCATTCTTAGCGCACTATTTTGTCTGTTTTGTTACTCCATAATACGTATACATTTTTTGGCGGAAAATTGCAAATTAAATAATTTAATTTAGATTTGAAGAAAAAAAATTTTGCAGAACATAAAAAATAAAGAATTCGATATTTGTAAATAAGACAGAACATCTTCTGACGTATATATAAATATGAATCCCCATTTTCCTTAGTCATCGTCAGTGGGCTTAACTAGTCACAAAAGTATCTTCACGCACATATCCTTAAGACACTAAGTCCCTCAATGTGATAGGTGGCAAGTCTATCGCCAATTGGGCACATGTCCACTCCCAGGCAACGTTATTTGTATTAGAAAATTGCAATTTCTTTTTGTTGACCGACCTGGGGATCGAAACCTGGACCTCAAGAAGTCAAATCCGATTACAGCTAGACCTCATGATGTACCATACCATGTATGTTTCAATACTCCTATATCTTCAAAGTTTAGTAAAATTTTATTATTTTCAAGGTGCAACTCCATAGTCGAGGCGCCGAAATGATAACCTCTTTTTTTAGTCAGTCTTTTGTCAATTTTATCTCAACTTAACCTTTTGCTCCTTTTCATAATCTGATGTAATATCAGCTTACATATTACAAAAGCTTACATACAATATTATAAAAATGATTTTCTTAGTTTGCAAGAAATGGATAAATTCAAAAACTAAGCTATGTAAAAATATCGGTTATTTATAAAAATATTGACAGTTGGATGTTTTTTATAAATTTTTTACTTTAATTTAAAATATTGGAAGGTAAGCAAGGAGACGGATTTCCTGATGGTAAGAAATTCACTTACCATTAATTCGTGTTCAGTCATTCAAATTGTAAGTTGCCAACCTGAGGACTTGAAGTTAGGCCTCGAGCAAAAGTAAGTTTACTGGTATCCTCCTACAACACGTCAACAAGCACTGCCGTTATGGCAGCAGATGGTCTATTCTGCAAAGGGTCTCGGACCAACACGGGGGTCATATCAAACAAGGGCAAAATTATATTGTAAGGCGAAGACGCTGATTGAATCTCTCCCTCAGATCATGATTCAGGTTACCTACATCGTCATAGATAAAAATAATTTTACTATTGAATTATACGTATCTTCATATTGCTTTTCATCCCCTATAAGAAAAGGAACATGTTACTTTCATCCGATAAACTAATTTTGACTTTTAACCTCGTTGGTCGATTGGCTAGCGTACACGACTAATTACATCGCCCAACCGCGAGGCTCGGTTCGATTTCCGACGACGGCAGGCATTTGTGTGCTGAACATTTAGATGTCTGCATTTCTGGGTCTGGGTGTTTATTAAATATATCGTGGTATCTATTTAAGTAATTCTATGCATTGGTATCGTTGACTAACACCCATAACACAATCATATAATTTGCTTACTTTGGGGTTAGATTGAATTTGTGTGACTTGTCCAGAAGTATTTATTAAAAAAAATTTGTTGTTTTGTAGAAAAAAAATGTTTGAAAGTCATTCTCACGTCGCGCGTCGTGTGGTAAACATCATAAAACGATAAACCTCAGGATTCTACCTTCTAAAATTTCTAATCACCAACGATCGCTGTTTTAGATTAACTTTTAAATTAAATTTAAATTAATATTCCTGGACAAGTTACACGAATTGAATCTAAGCCCAAAATAAGTAAATTAGATGCTTGTGTTATGGGTGTTAGTCAACGAGACTAATACATAGAAATACTTAAATAGATACCAGAATAAATTTAATAAACACCCAGACCCGGAAATGCAGACATCTAAATGTTCATCACACAAATGCCTGCCCCCGTCGGGAATCGAACCCGAGCCTCGCGGTTGGTCGATGTGGTTAGGCGAGTACGCTAGCCACTCGACCAACGAGGCGGTAAAGACTCCAAGAATCCTTATAACAGTAGGTATGTGATTTAACTGTGTATATGTATATTTATGTAAATACTGTAATATTTGTATTTATGTGTGTGGAATGACCTAATGACCTACCTACATATATGTATTTTTTTTGATATTGGAAGGCAAACAAGCAGACGGATTTCCTGGTCGTAACCTTTGGTGTCTCTAGGCGGCGTGAAATTCTTACGACCAGGAAATTTGTCTGCTTGTTTGCCTTCAAATATTATAAAAAAAACAATTTCACGAATTAATCTAATGCCAGCGCGTTCATTTCCCTTTTTATTTTGACTCGGCTCTCTTGATAGTAATGGCTGTCGATGCTATAGGTGTTGAAGTTGTAATTAGGGTGATAGGACTAATGCGCAAGTCTATCAGCAGTCTATTGGATTCGGCAGCGCTAAACAAGCTCACAATGGTAACGGGACCTTAACTACACCTATAACATCTTTTTTATGATATTAAAAGGCAAACAAGCAGACGGATGTCCTGATGGTAAGAAATCAACGTCGCCTAGAGACACCAAAGGCGGCGAACCTGAGGGATGTTAAGCCTCAAGCTTCCTTACCCTCCGAACCGAAGCACGTCAACTTCAAGCACTGATGTTCTGACGACTGACGACGATGATAATGCGGGCGAGTCGTTGCGAAACTACCACCTAGTACGTCATGGTGCTAGTGACGATAACCATATTCTTTTTACGACCTGCCTGGCAGGAAGGCAGATGGTCTATTCTGCAAGACGGTCTATTCTGAAAATGCAAAATGGATGGAATCCATACCAGATTAATCACATTAACTAATCAATTAAGCTTTCCATCCATTTTACAATCTGACGCAATCATACAACGCGTTAAGTGTTTGAGTTGTGCAAATGTGAGTCATGGTTTATTTAAGTGTTTGTTCGAGCAGCGCTTGACTGATGTATTTACAAAACCAAACTCTAACTAAATAAATACCTCTGGACTTTTTGCTGCTAGTAGAGTGCTGGGCAGCAACTTGCCCGGTTAGAGACACTGGCGAATTGTACACATAAAAGGCGAGCACAGGCTTACCATCACTAACACCGTGACATCTGACTAGGTGGTAGAGTTTCGCAGCGACTCGCCCGGATTGGTACCACCGCCTTATCTATTCCTGCCGACATAACGTCATGACGTGTTCCGGTTCGGAGGGTAAGGTAGCCGGTAAACTTACTTTTGCTCGAGGCCTAACATCTTGACCTCAGGTTGGCAACGCACCATTACCATCTTTGGTGTCTCTAGGCGGCGTGAATTTCTTACTATCAGGGAATCCGTCTGCTTGTTTGCCTTCCTATAACACAAAAAAATAGTTAATAATAAACAATAAATTAATTTTATCTGATTTAATTAATTAATTTGTAACTAAATATTAATAATCCTCTAGTACATTGTTCAAGAGTACCTAAAATGACATATACGATTCCAATTTCCACTTCAAGTGATATCGAGATACAAGGGTTACCCTACAGGTGGTGTTTATGGTGTCTTTGACTCCGGCGAGTAGTATGGTAATGAAAGTCAATCCATTCATCCATGGCTGGTGGCGATCATGTTTCATTTACCAGTTGACTCACTTGTTCATCTATAAAAACGTACTGTTCAGGAATGCAGGTCTGTGAAGCAAAAGAAAGAATACTCACGCCCATATTCCCGAAGGGTAGGCAGAGGCACAACCATGGCAACCGCGACTAGCCGAAAACTCTAAGTCCCACAATGTGATAGTTGGCAAGCCTATCGTCAACCGGGTACATATCCAATCCCGGACAACGTTATTTTTATGAGAAAATTTAAAATAAGCATCTTCTAAATTTTTGTTTTTGTGACCCGGGGATCGAAGCCTTAACCTCAAGAAGTCATGTCCGATAGCAGGTCGCTAGACCACAGAGGCCTACGAAATGAACGCTACCATACCATGCCATGATGATTTTCAGTATTACATTATGCAATGCAATTCAGGTTTATTTATGAGATGACTCATAGTTTTACTGTTAGTATTATTAGAGACGGGAAATTATTTCACAGTTTTCCATAAAATTACAAATCCTATGAGTTGTGAGTTAGCGCAAGTACTATTTTTTTCATCGTATTCAATACTTTTCATCGTCGGCGCTTGGGACAACTCCCAAACATAAGTAAATAAAAAAACACTTGTATTAAGTTACCTACGTATAATGATTAGGACAGTACAAGTGTTTTTTGTTAAATTTGGGCGTTATTAAGAGCTTAGCGTTTTGTATTTAAATGATACAAATACATATATTAAATACAAAGAGAAAGAAATACATATAGTCAGTCATATTGCGATGATTTTGAAAAAGGTGCATATAAGATGATGCCTGTGAATACCTGGACAGATCTCTATAAACTAAAACGAAGAACCATCTCAATCACGTCAGCTTTCTTAACAAAAAAACCGCATCAAAATCCGTCCATCTGCTGAAGAGCTGTAATGACACACACACATACACATAGGTACAATAGTCACGTCAAACTTATGACACCCCTAGTTTTGTGTAGCGGGTTAAAAAAACCTATTTCTCTTAAACGTCACATCAAGGACCAATTCTAGTAGGTACTTCTTTTTCTGTTGTGTTAGTGAGTCGTTTGTATCTTAGTTATTTTTAGGAGTAGTTTAGTATAAAAAAATCAAAGATTAGGCAGGACAACGCCTGTCGGCTCAGCTAGTATTAATTAAAACAGCTGTTTCCATTGCCACGCACGACGAGGTGAACGACACAGTTGGCACAGTATCAAAGATTTTTTAGCAACATGTAAATATCACTACCAAAAAATCTTTAAAGTTCTGTGTATGTGGGACATAAAAGATATTTAAAAACACGAATATTTTTATTTCCAAAATATAATTAAAGTATTTCTGTCTCGTCATGACGTACTAAATTTTAGGATGTTTATTGTTTATTTAGTTTTTAACTTTGTGTTTGAGAGAACTTTAATACTCAAAGGTTTTGAGGGTTTCGTAAAATGGAAGTCATACTTATAGATTAGATATTCTCGTTTGTTTGTCACAGGCATGGCCAACTTACCAGGTTTAGGTATATAATTGCAACTTGGTAAGTAGGTAGGTAGTAGAATGTGACCTTTTTTACAAATTTTATACAAAAATAAATGATGATCCTTGTATGAAATTGAACTCTTTTTTATGAAATCTTTATACGGGTATTTAATCTTTATAAATAGGTCTTTAAAATAACATCGAGTTACGGTGCGTTTGTGATATGTAAAATATGTGTTTTTGTAACTATCTTTTAAAATCAGAAAGTGAAAATTCTATATTATAATCTACCTAAATAAAACCTACAAATAATGCAGCTAAGAACCATCTATATGACAAGCTCGTTAAAAAAAAAATCGGTTCAGAAGTGATGGAGAAATCGATTAACACATAAAAAAATAGCCATCCATCACATGACATCCTCCCTTTTTGAAAAGTGAAATTTTACACTTTTAGACTTTGGTATACCTTCTTCATTTACATTATAATAGGTAGGCAAAGGCACAACCAGGGCACCCTCAACTAGCCGAAGACACTAAGTCCCACAATGTGAAGCCTATAAAGGCTTAGGTGGCCTGTCGCCAACCGGGTTCGTCCAATCCCGGGCAACGTTATTTTTATTAGAAAATTAAAAATACGCTTTTATTATTTTTTTGTTGTCCGACCTGGGATCTCTGAGTTAGATCCCAGGACGGGTATTTCCGACGATTCTACTAGACCACAGAGGCGACTTTACTAGAGTTTGAAATGACGTGTTTGGGAAAAGTTGTGTACCATCTGACACATAAATGTACCTACTCTACGTACACCATTTCGCTTTTGTAAATTTTTTGATTGAAATTCATTTTGATTAATTCAAATCTAGATAACAGAAAAATAAGTCATCTAACAATCCGATCCGATAAAACCACGCAACAAGAACGACCTATTTAGTACATACATTTACGGCCAATGTTAATAATGTATCTCAATCTAATGGATTTCAAGCAATCTAGATAGCTGCGTATCCGCCGGCCTATCTCATACCTCATTGCCATATTAATCCAGTTCACAGATATGTTATTGGCAAGCGATAACATTAAAAAGGAACAAAATATCAATCTTGGACAGCAAGTCTTGGATTAGGATTGATTATTAATATTGGCCGTTAATGTACTATTACACATAATTAGTAATTTCGCTTAAAGTTAGATTAGGTAAGCCAATTTAAAAATAAAAGCATAAAGTGTAAAAAGAGTAAAAATTGTAAGGCCTAAGCGTATAATTTAAATAGTAGTAGTGTTAATATTATTTTATTTCCTTAGCACGAAATCCAAATGCGAGCTCCAAGAATATATGTATAGAGTATTATGATGATTGGTTAAGTAGTTTTCGCGTGAAAGTGTAAAAAAATCAAACATACATTCGCATTTGTTAGATTAGCGGGCTGTGTGAACATTCATATAATATGCACAAGTAAATACGTTATGTACTTCAGTCTCCAGTACAAGTAGCTAAGTACCTTGACATAATTTCAATTAAAATCTAGCAAAGAAACAGTTCGATTACGTCAGCTTTTGAACAAAAAATCGGCATCAAAATCGATCCATCCGTTCAAAAGTTATGATGCCAGACACACACAAACTTATAATACCTTTCTTTTTCCGTCGGGGCTAAAAATAGAAAGATGACGAAAAAACGTGTCAATTGTTAGGACAACCATAAAAAGCGAGTAAGTCTCTGTCTGCGAACATAGCGTAAATATTAGGCAATGTTTACGTGCTGACCTTCACGACTCCTAGAAATCGATGGATTACAGCTGTGAGTAATGTTGCTCTGTGGATTACAGTAAGAAAAACGAAGGGACAGAGTTTCTGGCAGTAAAATAAACAAGTTGTTTATTAATTAATTTGCCCCATTTCGAGGGTCGTCTAAGACCTTTAGGCCACGCTGCCACGTCTTCCGTATGAATTAATTCAGTCATTACACTATTAGTCACTATGTACACAGTCATTAGTTACTATGTACAAAGTCATGTCAGGGTCTTGAGTAAAGCGGTAGTCACTTTACTCAAGCTCATTTTGTGAGATTTGGCGGCAACAAGGATATGCACAGTGTACTAATTTCTTCACCTGTGCACTTTAACTGAAAAAAATGAACTAATTGCCACCTAAATTAACTAATTTTACTCATAATTTACACGAAGTTCAATTATTACGAAAAAACTATGACTGGCTTGTACAAGCTGTACAAACGGTGGAGTAGTTTTAAAAATCAGAACATCTAGTTCTGTTTTTCTTTACTTGCTAACAAGTGGTGTAACAATTAGTGTAAGCAACTAAACCAAGTAACTTGCTAACAACTAGTGTAAGCATTTTCCTAATTAAAACTATATGTAGCTTAGTTAAAGGCATAAAATAGCCTTAGGGGAAATAAGGGGAAAAGGTAGATTTATTATTTTTTAATCTAATTTTAAAATTTGTCTTAATGAGTTAGTTTGGCAGATTTTAGAAAATTATTTACCCGCGCACCACTGTATGATATTTGGCCATTTGAACCCTATAATTTCTGAAATTATATCTCACTAGATGTTTGAAGCCGTCATACTTCTCTGGAGTAGATTTTTAGTTGAACAATGTGTCTACAGACGTTTTTATTTCACGCACAATGCCTTTGCGGTTTGACGGAGACAGTGTGCTCGCGCTGGGCGCGAACAATAGTACTTCCGGTTAAGCATTATGAAATAAAACGTAACTCAGGTAGATGTGGTTTCTGATGAAATTGTGAGAAACAGCTAACAGATCTTATGCCAGGGCTTGAAGCTAATGCTTTCTGTATTATGCCATAACTCATGTAGCCTGTAATAAATGAACTGGTGGGATAATATCCTTTTGAATTTATTTATAATGTTACATAAAAACTGAACATCAGTTTGAATTTATTGCAGATAACTATTGCAGAAAAATATTCGTTAAGTTGTTTAAACTTCCATTCTATAGTTATACTTATGTATATACTATATAATTTACTCTTGAATGGATTGTCTGTCTATACATATAAAAATGTATCCCTTTTCTGAATGGATGGACCCATTTTGTTAATTATTTTTAATTGTGATAGTTATTGACAGGAGAAGGTTCTTGTTATTAAAAAATGGGAAAACAATATTTTATTTCCTTACATAAGATAAGGCGGAGATCGCTCTGAACCGATAAGACCGCCTTTGTGCACCTAAGTTAAATATTATTGGGAAAGATGTGTATTGTTTTGTATATTTTGGTGCAGAACAAATTGTATTCATTCATTCATAAGAAGTTCGCGGTGTCGACTAGTTCTTAAGTTGGCTAGATTTGGGCTAGAAAAGTTATAGTTTTGGTCACCGGCTGGTTGTAAAGCACTTTGGTAGCTTTCAAAGTTTTACATAATATCCGTTCAAATTACGACTTCCGGTCTTTTCTGTTTTATGTTTGAGTTTTCTGTTTACTTTTTACTTCTATTGACTTACTACCTTACTTTCTATTCTATACTTTTTTCTGAATGACTTATTTCCTTGTTTCTAGACATTGTCCAAAAATGTTAAAATACTTAAACATAATCAAACTTTTTTACCCTATTAACGAAGGACAAACATCTATAGAAATTTGAATAAGTTTATTTATTTTTCTTTCTAAAATGAGTTTTCAATTGTAGAAAATTTATATTAAGTTAGTTTTGTCCATTCAACATAGGAAAGACTTACTTACTTTTAAAAGTTTTTAATTTGGTGGGTATGTATCTAGTTTTAAATCTCTGTATTTGTAATGGACCTTACAATTCAAATTTGACCACTTCCCTGTGGCAGAGCTAAATTTTGAGTGCCGGTGTAAATCACTTGATAATGCAAAAATGTAATGACATGGAGAGGATCTGACGATGGAACCGACGCATGATCATAGGAACTCCTAAAATTCCCAACAAGTAGGTATATTGCTTAGCAAGTATACTGCTTACTATTCCCAAGTATATATCTATATCTACACACATATCTTGATCCTAAGTCCCTTACGGAGTAGGCAGAGAGTATCGAGTGCCAGACCTCATTATACTGCTCGGAGTAGACCTTACAAATGAAATTTTGTTACTTACTAAAATATGATTTTTGTTAGAAACTTTTTCTATTTTGGCTCCAAATTTTAATCAGCTATGTCTATGTCTGGTACTGGTTGAACGTTAGTACTACAATAGAAGTTGTAAATAATGATAAAGTTATCAATTGATACACTTATCAGGACGAAAGCGTTCTTACAGTTAAGTACTCCACAGGAAATTCAATCCTAAGTAATGCGTTAGAATATTAAAAGTTGCAACTAATTTTATTCCAATGCAAAAGCAACAGATTTCGTAATTTTAGTCCTGTATCAAACTATTGAGGAAAGGGAATTATCGGACGAATTTGCTGGAGTTAGAGTGCATTTTGCGATGGTGTGGCCGTGAATTTGGACATGCGCGATGGCATGCCACTAAAACGGCCAGTTGAAGGTCACCTTGGTTCAGAATGCCGGCTCAACCAAGCGGGCGACTACCATCAGACACTCCAAGTTCAGACACTCATATTACTCGACCTACGTGACCTGCCGCACGATACATTGTACCAGTGAGTAACCACGTATTTTTTACGTTTAAATTGCAGTTTTATTATGCTTCAATAGATTTGTATTTCTCATTCTAATTTCAAACTTTAATAACGTTAAAGTTCGAATTTAGAATTCTAATTGCAAATTTTAATAACGTTAAAGTTTGAATTTAGATTTCTAATTGCAAACTTTAATAATGTTAAAGTTTAAATTTAGAATTCTAATTTCAAACTTATAACGTTAAAGTTATTTATGTTAAAATTAAATTAATTTAATTTGCAACGCGAAATATTAAAGATTCTAACATTTAAAATACAAATTAAAGTTTTAAATTTTAGTAACATTATTATGTATTTTTGCAACATAATGCTACTGTCATAACTTCTGTAAAAAAACTAAACTAAAAAGAAAACTTTGTTTAGTTAGTTTGCACTTTGCAATTTTCATTAACTACGCATTGAAAAGTAACGTTTTTTTCTTGAACTTGAATGTTAAAATATGGTATTTTATTATTTAAAGAACTTGTTAATGTTATGTGCAACTAAATATCATTTAAAGATTTCAAATTCCTTTAAACTTTAACTAAGTAGTTATGGTTTTTTTACGCGAGATGGGAGTTTTTTAAATTTCAATATAATTTTTTGATTTAAGTGTGAATGCTAGAATTGAAATTTGTATAATGACAGCTGCTAAATGTTTGCTCAAGTTTTATAGTCTTTTTTCATAAATGTTCTTAAATATACATAGTATTTTGCAATGCATAGCAATTATTAAGAACAATTATACTACAATAGGTGATATCTTAAATTGTGCTATTTAATTTAAATAGGTAAATATAATCTCTGCTCTTCTATTTTAAGTTTGTTGTTTAGATTATGATTATCTTAAATGCTGGATTTCATATTTTACATTTATAATTTTGGTTGGGTCTTTGTGTATGTCGGCTTTATATTTTTAAGAAACTAAGTGAGAGAAGGGGACAATGTCTTTTATACTGTCTCAGAGAGAGACAATAGATTTTCTTTTTATTTTTGTTCGATCCGTGGATCAAACTTGAGACCTCTCAAACTCAAGTCAACACCTGGACTGCTAGACCACAGAGGCGAAACGTTTAAAATGTTTTTAAAGATTTTGCGAACATCGCAAAATGTACTGTAACTCTAGTTTTCTTTTTCAAAAGTTTTGAATTCAAGTCTTAAAAAATAATTATATTATTATAACAATAAATCAAAAGCTTTCGTGCAGGAAATACACGTTTTAGAAATTCTTACGTAAAATTAGGAGGTTTGGGAGGTTACGTAAAAATTAAGAATGTTATTATATATTATATTAAGCGCCCTCTTACTGTAGGTAAGTACCTATTACATAATAATAAGTCTAACTAAAAATATAATAGTATAAAGCACATTCGATATCCAGGTATAATCACAATATGTAGTAGTAATTATAATACCTACTTAATCTCCGTGAGTACATTGTCTCTATTCAAACATTCATGAATATTTTGATTGAAAATTTCTGAAAATAAATAATGCAAAATAAGAATATTGCTGAAAAATGTTATTATATTTTTTGGGACTATTAATATTTTTACAGATTAAATATACAGGCTGACATTTAATGGACCAGGCAAATTTTGAGAGAGGGTTGGGAATCGATAACACTTTCCATTTACAAAGTAATAAAATAATTTCAAAAAAATGGACATTGTAATTTGTTATAACATAAACGCCGATCGCGATCGCATGTGCACGCTGGTGACGTCATGACTCGTACCTGGTACGACGTAGAGTGACAACAAGTGAAGGTTTAGCTCGGACTATTTTAAATGAATGTTCATATAAGTAAAAATTACAATTTGACCATTAATATTTAATATGCACTATCATTTTAACTCCCTTATGTTAAAGTTTGGCCGGCCTTTTAAAAGTAACCCTGTATATTTAAAAAAAAATGGAACAACGATGTTAAAAAACTTTTTTTGTCTCAAAGCCTTTTTTTGCTGCCTCTGGCATAATCATAAAGTTATTCATTAAAATTGGCTAAACAATTATTTCTGAAAGAATAACAAATCGACTTTGAATTTTTTATTGGTTAAACTTTATTTTTAATCGACTTCAAGCATGAAAAAGTTACCAGTTTGTCGGTATGTTTATTGATCGCCTACTCATTCAGTGCCTAACGACAAGATTTAGATAGTTTGGTTTTAGAAACGAAACTGATGATTAAGAGGTTTTTCCCATATAAATTTGATGATGATCTGCAGTTTTGGAGCTATGTTATTAATGAAGTATATTTTTTATATAACATGATGATGTGGTAAAATAATATCATTGGAAACGGTTTCTTGCAGTTTTACAGCGCTTAAATTATTTTTTGATATACTTACGTTAATTTTGACTATATATTTCATTAAAATAACGTTAAAATGAAAGAGTCAACTAAACATTTATCACGTTAAACATTTATAATCCCCTATTAGCCCACTTTTGGGTTTAACATTTTGAATAAGAAACATAATTCTAATAGTAAGTGCATAATAGCAAGCAATGTATATCGAAATTTAGACCGACTGAATGTATTTTTTTCTATAGAGACACTAAGAAGTGATTGTCGAATATTCATCATAAAGAGCTTTATATTTATATATGTATTTATAATACTTGATATTACTGTATGTTTCAATCTATTGGTTTTATTAACACAATGTATGTATGACCTCCCTGTGACTAATAGGACAATGTCATATAGCGGAAAATATAGCTTTTATTAGTACAGTAGGCAAATGAAATATCTGATCCCTCTACAGTACCTACTTTGAAAGTATTTTGCGAGGATCAGATATTTGTACTATTAATTGAACAATTTGTTAGCTCGAAATATTATATGAATATAACATTTAAACGACAAACCAGCAGACGGATTAGATACGTTGTTTATATACGCCTAAGATGTTAAAGTAGCGATACTGAGAGCTACGGCAGGGTGTCTTTGGCAATAAACATTTGAAGCCCAACCTCCAATCCGGAATGAAAGTGGCGAACTAAGATAGAAAAGGTAAAAGCGATACCCTTTGGTCCAGGCGGTGCAGTAGGTACCTATTAGGTAAATTAATACTATTATTTATTATTTGCCTATATCCAGTCCAGTTGTACTATAAATTAACTACCTATCTATTTAAACTTTGGCGTTTGACATTTTGCGTTTTTCAATTATGTATACCAACTGCGTCCTCTGAAAATTGATTTTTTTGATGAATAAATGCTGACATTTAAATAAATGAGATTTTTTGTGCATGTCTGTTGGTTCTACGTGCTGACCTACATCAATGAACTTATTTCATAAAAACAATAATAATAAAAAGTTTATAAAACTGGCGGGAGGCAGAATAAACACCACCAGTACTTTAAGGCTTCGGTCGTACTAAGCGACGACGACGGGACCGACGACGTGACGTGGGACGCGCGCGACCATTGGTCAAGCTAGTGTACAGATTACTAATACTAATACAGATATTTTGATTAAGAATTTTTTAAGAATTTTAAAATCTTTATAAATATAACATAATAAAAATGTAAAATAAAAAATATGACATGTTATGTGATCAGCTTGTTGGTCAAGTGCAAAGTGGGCATCCCTAACTCTAATGAGGCTCGAGTTCCATCATAGAGATGTATGTGTCAAAAATAGATATTTATTTTCTATTAAATCTGTCTGGCTTTTTATAAAATTTATTATAGGTCATATTTTTAGAAGCATGTAACTTAGATAATTTAGTGGTAAGATCAGTTCGCGTAAATTCTTTAAGAACATTTTTATTGATTTATAAGATGTGTTATTGGTTAAGGTTAGCAATCGCGCCATAGTCGCTTGTTGTAGTGCACACCGCACGCCAGTTTCGCGTTGAAGTCACTCCCGCTTCGCTTCCCGCGTCTCGCCCGCTTGACGGTCAGGTTTGATCGAACCTTAATGAAAAATCGTAGAGCGTCCATTTTGACTTACAAACGAACTTCTATTTTTAAAAACTTATTCCAGATTATTCTCGACTCAAATCAAACTACGACTATATCTTTTCCTTTCATATTGGGTATAACAAAAAGAGATACGAATAAGTGAAGTAAATATTTATTACGCTCGGCAATAATATTATTTTAGAAAGAAGTTTAGAAATCCGAATGATGATTTATGTGTTATAAACTATAGTTCAGAAATTACAGATATGAAATTGGAAAAAATCTGCATCAAAGATTATAAAAACAATATTGGAATGAAAAGATTTAAGAAAAATCACTTTATATAGAGATTACTTTTTTTTGCTTTTAAATATAAGCATGGGGAAATTGGTGGCATTCAAATATATCACTCAGTTGAGTTAATTTAAAAGTATTATTTAAATTAGTTAATTTTGATTAAGAGTTCAATCTTAGAAGGACGTGGGTTCAACTTCAACATTTTGTTTTCTCGAAACCGGTACAGAATAAGAAATATTATCAACTAGCTGTTTCCGCAAACTTCGTTCCGCCCGTTCAGTTTGTATGGGAAAAATTAAACTGTTGTTTTTCCCAGTTTCCTCACAATTGAACAGGATAAAAAGTATCCTATGCCCTTCCCCCGGTTTTAAGTTACCTCCCTACCAATTTTCAGCCTAATCGGTGTAGCCGTTCTTGTGTTATAAATATTGTAACTAACACCACTTTCTTTTATATATATAGATTGAAATAAATATTTCGTAGATATAGGAATACCGATTCAAGTCCAAAAATATTTTATTAAATTTTACACAAACACTGATTTCCTGGAAGTAATAAATACGTTGTATATTTAAAGTTAACCTTTTAAAATTCTCGTGCATAAGTAGGTTTCTACATACCGTACCTTCAAGACCTTCATCGAAGCCAGAATATTTAGTTAGTGGTATCAGAATGCGAGTAATCAGAAAAAGCATCTTTGCGACCGTATCTCCGAAGATACATCAACAAAAACTGTTAATAGCAATCAACATACAGGTTTATTATAATGAAAAGTTTGCATTAATCTACTATTAATTAATGTGAAAACACTGTAGTGTTCTAATTTAGAAGATTTATACCTAAATACGTGTTCGTATGAAAAGGGTAATGAATGTGAAGGAAGCTAGACAGTTGAGATTTAGCACTCGATACACTCTGCCTATCCCATAAGGGACTTGCCGTCAAGATATGTATGTACGTATGTATGTATGTATACCTAAATAACAGTTTGAACTTGAATAAGCCATAAACCATTTATTGCGTTTCGAGCAGTTGGTTTTCGATAATTGGTTTAATGTAGGTACAGTTGGCAATGTAAATGAAAATAAATCAGTCTTTTCTGTGGTATAGTGATCAGTTGCTGGTGACTACATAAGACCCCGGGTTCGATTCCCGGGGCATTTAAAAATGTGTTTTACAATTTCCAAACAAAACAATGTTGCCTGTGGTTAAATATATATATGTGGGCTATATGACTTTGGGATAGGCTTGGGGATAGGTTTGCCACCTATGACATTGTGGAACTAAAATTTATCTTGGACGCCCCTTTTGTACCTCTCTACCTCGGGATACGGCCCGTGAAGATACAAATTTTTTATTTTTTTGGAAATGTGATGTTAATGGAGAACATTAAGACCCCATACTCAGTCAGCCAGAAGAGCCAATCGCCGCACTCCCCCGTTCCATGATTACTATGAAATATTGCGCTCTAAAGTAAACGTCTTAAGCGACAAATCGCTATTTTTGGCACTATAAAAGTAATTTGAAAAAAATATAAAAACTGAAACACTTATCTTTTAGGTATAGTACTTATCTATGTTTATGTTAAATCTAGTGTCGATATTTTCATAATTGAAGTGGACAGTTGGGTTTTGCTATCAAAAAAGGGTTAACTTTTTGATTTTTTTTCTATCGAGCAAAATGGAATGAATCGTGTTTTGGAAACACTACTTTCCTGACGGGATGAACATTTAGATGTCTGCGTTTCCGGGTCTGGGTGTTTATTTAATTTATTTTGGTATCTATTTAAGTATTTCTATGTATTAGTGTCGTTGACTAGCACCCATAACACAAGCATATAATTTGCTTACTTTGGGGTTAGATTCAATTTGTGTGACTTGTCCAGGGATATTTATTTTATTATTATTGCTGCTTTTCTCAATTGAACTCCATTCTCGATTTTTGCTTAACAGTTTTACTATTAACGATTATATTAATGTTTTCTTAATTTGTAAATCTAAACCTGTCTGCAAATAGGAATGCGTGCTATAGATACGAGTATGTGTATAATGCCAAACGTTTTGCTCAGTAGTCAAATAGTAGTCAAAGAACTGGGGGGTTTCAATACTCTAACTGAACTTCTTTTATAAAAGCCATGCGAATTCGTAGGTTAGATTAGGTTAGTTAGTAGTCATTATTGGTACCTAGTAAAAAAAACCTTTGTTTTTTTTAAGATAAATTGCCCCTTTCTAGAGCCGGCTACGACCTTTAGGCCATGCTGCCACGTCTTCCGTATTAATAAATTCTTTTTAACAGTCACAAGTCATTTCAGGTTATTTTTTAGGTCATAAGTCAAAGTCATGTCAGGGTCTTGGGTAAAGCGGTGGCCTCATTACTCATGCTCCTTTATTGAGATTTGGTGGCAACGAGGAAATACACAATGGGCTAATTTATTCATGATTATTTCATTTGTGCACTTTCACTGGACAAAATTGCGCAAAATGCCACTAAAATTGACTAATTTCACTCAATATAAACACGAAACTCAATCATTACGTAAAAACTTCAATCATCTTTTCTCTCGATGGCGCCAAAACCCCAAAAAAACTCTTTCGTAAAACGTCATTCCGTTGTCAGCTTCCGAAGTGTATATCAAAGAGTATATAATCACTACATTGTGTAAACACAGAAAATGTATTTCGATAACAACATATTTTATTATTTCGTTATCATTATCTCTATTTTTTACTGATTTAAAAACAAGATGTTTATATGTATGACTCGCATATATGTTTTCAAGAATGAATGATAATAGATTGCTTCGTCATTTCTGAACTGATTTCAATTTTTTTGCTATTTAAAAGAACGTGTTGCCGTGGTCTTATGGCCACTATGTTTAGATATACATAGTACATAGCATCTCGACCTAGTTTGTGGTCTGGATCTGATGACGATATCCCAGAGCTGTCGAGAAAAATACTCAATTTTTGTGAATAGATAGTAGAGTTTCACAGTGACTCGCTCGGATTGGTACCACCGCCTTATATATTCCTGCCGCCATAACGTCATGACGTCATGACGGTTCGGAGGGTAAGGTAGCCGGTAAACTTACTTTTGCTCGAGGCCTAACATCCCGACCTCAGGTTGGCAACGCACCATTACCACCTTTGGTGTCTCTAGGCGGCGACAATTTCTTACCATCACGAAATCTGTCTGTTTGTTTGCCTTTCAATGTCATAAAAAAAAATTTTTTTGATAGTAATCGTAGTCGTCTTTGGAGTTTCTCAGAGTCATCGGAGTATTATTCTTATGAGGTATAGAAAGTTGCTTATATGTGGACAGTGGACATTAAGTAACATGAAAGTAATACAGCTTTAATCATTCATTCATTCATTCAAGAGCCTGTTTCATAATGAGTTATAATAATTCTAACATTGAAAAAGTTCAATAACTTCAACAAAAATCCTCATCCAAATTCATCCGTTCCAAAGTTAAGATACTACAAACAAACACATACACACACACAAACTTTTAAGACCCCCTTTTTCCTTGGGGAGTTAAAAATAGTTGTACATGGGAAAAATGCGGACGCACTTATTTCACCGTACATGAGGCTATGCCATATTATGTCTCCTACAAATTTATGATAAACATTATGTTACAAAAAAAATTAAATATGACTATGTATTTACGAAAAAATGTTTTTTTGTTTAATACATACATACATATACATATCTTCACACCAAGTCCGTTACGTGGTAGGCAGAGAGTATCGAGTACCAGACCTCACTATCATGACAAACCTGTCTGGCTTCGATCACATTCTTTTCCATTTTTTGATAAATAATTACTGTAACGTTTAATTGTTTGTTGGTATATTCATCATGAGATACTGGCACATTTGGCCAGACAGGAAAACTCTCTTTAAAACTAAGAGAAGACGTTGCGTGCGTATTGCGTCAAGATAGCGTAATGAGTAAGCTATGGGTTACAGTTAAACAATACGTGCAAAGCCACACGTGCTACTATACCGTAATTTTAACTTCGGCAGTCATATCCCCACCCAGTCTGAGCCTATCCTAATATAAATGACAGTGCAATACTCTTATGCAAATCAAACCGATGTTCGTGTGTAACATAAAAATTGTTTTTTTGTGAATTGTGATTCAAAAATTTGTTCGATTTTTAAAATGCCCACAAATAAGACTAATGAGATAAATGGCCATAATGGCGTGAATGGCGTTAGGAAGATAAATGGTCGATATAATATAGATGTTACGAGAGGTAGGTTGAAAAATATTTTAACATTTTTTTTGTTATGTGGGTACTTTTAAAAAGTTTGTCTAATTTTATTTACTTAATTTGAATATTTTTTTTTAATTTATATCTATTACTTATTATGACAAATTAATATTTATCAACAATGTGTTAGAAATGTATTGATGTTTTTAAATGTTATCAATGTAGTGTATAAATGTATGTATATGTTATTAGTAGACAATTAATTAAATAAGTATTGGATTACAGAGGAAATCAATAAATAATTATAAGTATTTATACAGAACAAAACGTTAATCTGCAGATACTGTTTTTTATAATTTTTTTTTGTATATTTGAGTTTTCAGAATTGACTGTATATATACTGTATATATTGTACTGTACTGTCCTGTATATACTGTGCACTAGGCATTTAAATCATTAACGCTAGGCATTTAAATTAAATTAATTAACTAATTATAAAAATAATGATTAATTTGCAGAATAATGACATACTCAAGCAACTTAGGTTTTTTATAAGTTTAAATAACGTTGTAAAATTTATAATTATTTTCCGGCAATTGGTATTTTTTAAATGTGTTGGCTCAATACTTTGAATTTTTATTTTTTGTTTTATTAATATATTAAAGATTTTTCATTGTTTTATCAAATAATTTTAACTAACAATTAATTGCTTAACAGCATTATTATTGATTTGTTATTTATTCAATTTTTTATGGAAAAACATGCTCAAAATTATTTTTATTGGATTTTTTTGTATAAAAATAATAAAATACATAATAAAATTCCCAAGAGTCAGTATATATCACATGTGTCATATTTTATTACCTAATTTATCTGTGGCTCCGAGATACTATTTCAACAATTTTACAATTTTCTGTATTTTATATTCATAATGTGAAAGCACATTAACATGAACTATTAACATTGAATTGAAAAGTCGCAAAACTCTTTCCCAATAAGAACCTATCATAGCTACAATTATAAAAACAAAAGTAAAAAAAAACTGTAATCGTTCCATCCGTTCACGCGTGATAGATACTGATTAATTTTTTATATTTAATAAAGTACAACTACGAGTAAAAACTATAGTTAACCACCCTGGTATGGCATAAATACTTATTTTAATCATTGTGCATGGTTCTTGAGTGTTAGCGACTTTAATAAACTTAACCTATTTTGCATTAAGTAGGTGAATAAGACAATATTATTTTGCATCACTACATAAGTAGTTTTGTTATATAAAACAAAATCGCTTCCTCTGTCCCTATGTCCTTTTGTATGCTTCTTAAATCTTTAAAATTACGCAACGGATTTTAATTCGGTTTTTTTAATAGATAAAATGATTGAACAGGAATATATGTATATTCTACAAACTTGCGAAGCCGGGGCAGGCTGCTAGTTTTTTATAATCTATACATCTTTTCTGACTTGCGTATTGTCAAGAAAGACTAATTAAAAATAATTAATTTAAATCAAAAAAGGAACATTCTATTTTTTTAATAAAAAACGTTTTTGTGTTAGACTTGACTTTATAAGGTCCCGGATTCGATTAACAGCTCGGGCAATAAAACGAAAAATGTATTTTTTCTAATAAAAAACATTTCTTTTTGGGATTGGATATGTGCTCGTTTGGTTATAAGTTTCTATTTTTGTAAGCTATCTATCACACTATCTTCGCCTAATCGTGGGTGGCCTGGTTGTACTTCTGCCTACCTCTTAGGGAATACGGACATGAAGATGCTTTATTCCACTTTTACAAAAGCAGAAAATTCTTCTATTGCTATCATAGATAATATTCGTCACTATTATCTGAAAATTTTCTAATAAAAAATGTTGGTTGGCGATAGGCTTGCCACCTATCACATTGTGGGACTTAGTGTCTTCAGCTAGTCGTGGGTGCCCTGGTTAGGCCTCTGCCTACGCCTTCGGATACTGGGATATAGGCGTGAAGACACTTACTTACTTTCTTACTATTATTATGTGACCAGGATCTTAAGCTTACTTATAGACTGGAACACGACAGTGTCCAAAAGGTGCTAAACATAGAAAAGAAGCGGTGCTTGTTTGTCAATTTGTTTTGTTGTTAGATAAGAGCGAAAACACAGCCGGTTCTCCTGATGGTGTTAAGCAGCTATCACATAATAGACTCGGAATGTTTTATAGTTTATTATAAATTAACAACTCTGAGTCTTTACCATGAGTTGTAGTGTACCCGAAGAGGTAGACAGAGGCACAACTAGTGCACCCACGAACAGCCGAAGACACTAAGTCTCACAATGTGGATAGGTGGCACGCCTATCGCCAACCGGTAAGTTAGGTGCCGAAATCTATGACACTTGATCTAAAAATGTGTTTCTTTGAAAAAATTGAGCCTTTAGGCGTGTACGCTAACTCCTAAATCGACGAGGCAGATAAAGACATTTTCATTTTAAAAGTTGACTTATTGACTTGGTTTTTTGAACAAAAAAAATATTTAATAGTAATTATTATTTTTATTGTTTTTCTCGTTTTCACTGCAAGTTTTCTAGATTTTTTCTTCTTTCTTCTTTCTCTTTTTCCTGACAATATCTAAAACAGCAAAAAATAATTACCAAAATTAGTCAATCCGTTCAGGCGTGATGCAGTATAATATATATAAATAGGTGTGTATTATAAAAGTAGAATTATTTCATATTTTTTTTATTTGTACACCATATATGATTTTCGAAAAGAGTATTCCGTAATACTTCAAATAAAATTATTATTATATATATTTATAATTATCTATCTTCGAGAACCATATTAGCGAACATTGACGAACATAGTGCTAGATATAGGTAAATCCTACACTTTATTTTACCATCAGTTATGTATCCAATTGTGCATTCGCTTTTATACAAATCAATATGGTGTCTAATAAAGATAAATAAATACGGTAAAATATATCCTTTTGGATAGTAATATTTAATTCGAAGACTACACTTTCGTCTTCTTTTAAATTTGGCAGCAGTGGAACGTTACACCATATATTTATAGATCGCACAATTAGAACAGTATCTATCTATTTATAAATCTTTTGATATTAGACTTAGAGGGTTATAACTATTATAATATAACATCGATAGTATCACACTTTTTACGATATACGATATTATTAATTAGTCTATAACCCTCAAAAATCTATTCCTAATGTATCTAAAATCAATCTTGGTCACGTAAACTTATGATCAATAAATTTACCTTAACATAGAGCCTTTCGTTTAGGAATTATGATGCCACAAACAACCAAACACGTGTGTATGTGTCACGTCAAACGTATAAAAAACCTTTGACGCAGGACTTAGAAATACAGAAATTAACATTGAAAAAAGCTGGCTATCCGGAGTTTTTTAATCTTAAATCTTTTAGCGTAGTGAAACTGCAAATTTTAGATGGTTCGAAAAATTCGAGATGCTCACTTAAAAAATTATTAATATGTAGTTTTCAGGTACGAATTTATTATTGTAAATTACAGTTTGATCGTAATGGGATTACGTCGGAATCATAACCTACATTCTCAAAATAGGAACAAAACGCAAAGAGATAGGCAAAGGTATACAGGGCACCTAGCCGAAAACCATTGCCAACCGGGCACTAATCCAATCCCAGACTATATTGTTTTTACTAGAAATATTAATTTCCGGGTCTGGGTGTTAATTACATTTATTCTGGTATCTATTTAAGTATTTCTATGAATTACAATTGTTGACTAACACCCATAGCACAAGCATATATTTTGCTAACTTTGGGGTTAGTTTCAATTTGTGTAAACTTGTCCAGGGATATTTATTTATTGATACAACCATATTCCCTCACATCCCCACCTTACCATTTTTAACCAAGTGAATAACCAAATAATTAAAACGTCGTTCGCACGAGTATTTTTGCTAGGAATCTGGAATTAATTTATGAAGATGACGAAATATACAAAAACTAGGAAAATTTTAGGGAAAACAAAACTATTTTTCCTGTATTAGCAGTCAATGACACGCGGTACAAAGTACACCGGGAGAGCTAGTTTATTTTTAAAACTGTGACTCATTTTCATTATCAAGGTCATTATCAGCCAATATTAATAATCTATCTTTAGATAAAGATTTAGATTCTAGAGTTTCGTTGATATTTTTATTATTGGAAAATAGCAAAAGAATTACAGAATATACCATTTGCTTTCCTGCCAGGCAGCTCGTAAAAGGCAAGTATAGGTTTACCGTCACTAATACCGTGACTTCAGACTAGGTGGTAAAGCTTAGCTGCGATTCACCCGGATTGGTACCACCGCCTTACCTATTTCTGCCGCCAGCAGTCAGAACTTGCCGTTGACGTGTTCCTGGTTAATTCGGTGGTAACGTAGCTAACATCTTTTGCTGGTGGCCTAACATCCCGGCCTCAGGTTAGCAACGCACCATTATCACCTTTGGTGTCTTTAGGCGGCGTGAATTTCTTACCAACAGGAAATCTGTCTGCTTGTTTGCCTTCCAATATCATAAAAAAAAACGGTTACCTGGCAAATGATCTAAAATAGCACGATCTCTTATATTTATCAGGTTAATAATACAGTCCGTAAGTCGGTTGATACTAGATGTAAAATTACCATAGGGTAATAATATTTTTATTTTCTTTATTACTGAAACTACAAAATGTGTTTTATGTGAAAAATACACATAACGATGGGAAACAAAGGCACATTATGTGGCTTGTATTTAAATCACCATAGAGATTGAAAAATTTTTAGGGTTCGTTACATATAATAAAAAATAAATACGAAATCTTTAGTCATACAAAAATACACAAAACAAACATTAGCTATTCTTGCCGCCATAACGTCATGACGTGTTTCGGTTTGGAGGGTAAGTTAGCCGGTAAACTTACTTTTGCTGGAGGTCATCCCGGCCTCAGGTTGGCAACGCATCATTACCATCTTTGGTATCCCTAGGCGGAGTGAATTTCTTACGAGTACCATCAGGAAGTCCGTCGGCTCGTTTGCCTTCCAATGTTATACAAAAAAACTAAAGAATGTTAGGTTGCGGAACCCCTAACATGAAACTCAAGCTCTTACTTAGGTGATTTTTAGGTTGAAATGTAAACTTTTTTGAGCTAGCGACTTGTATAAGCTAAGCGAAAATTGTGAATTTTGTGCATTTGCGACTTGACTGTGACAGTATTCGAATTTCATAATGGTTTCATCATTTTCTGTAAAGCTTTTTAGAAGTAGTATTCGATATATGCACACGTCCTATAAGAGTGGTAGGTAATTATTTTATTTTTATACTTGTGTATTAATTTCTAGTTGATAATAATTATTCAGCATTATTTTAGATTTTTATAACCGAATTAGAAATAAATACATTTTTAATCTAGTAATCAATTTCTCCTTCGTCTCTGAACCGATTTTAAAAATTCGTTTTTTATTTGAAAGAGTACTTTCATGATGAATCCGTTGAACATTGAGAAAAATACTTGATTTTTGTACGTAGATGGCTTACTTAATGAAATAAAATTCGGTTTTTGCAGTTTTATTGCAATAAAATTATTCTTGTGTAACTCAGCTTAGAAATTTAAAAGATGTTTGGATTTACTAACTTGGCCTCACTCTCGTATAGCTCAAAAATCAATCATCTGTATGAAAGTTACTTAATGACCAAAGTTTTGCTAGTTTAGATAACATACATAGATATTTTCACGTGCCAGTACCAGTGCCAAATCTTACGATGCTAGCAGACCTGTCTGGCTTCCTTCACATTTATTACCCTTTTTATACAAACACGCCGGTTTCCGAGACTCTTGACAGCACCCTTGGATTACACTTGGATTTGATCATGGAATGTCAACCTTGGTCTCCCAGGGTACCTACATCCATCCATATTCGCATAAAATATATGCTTTGTCAAATCATTCTTTCCCTATATGAATGTGTAAAGTATGCCCTTTAAGTTATTTTAAGTTTATTTACACAACAGATAATATGTATATTTCTCACTTTAAAATCTATCAACATCTAATAACAAACTGGTACAAAGGTTACGAGAGTTACCAGTTAGGTGTAAATGCTAGCTCTAGCGGTAATTAATTTTTGGGTTACACTATTTACACGTAAAAAAATAATAAGAAATCTAAAAAAATACTTTAGTTTAGTTTATCACAGATCATGGAGATATCCTGTTATATATAATTATAATATCTCTTTATCATCATAACGGGAATCTTGCATTTTAAGACGTTTTTTTAGACACTAGCTATTGCAATCGCGTTAGTGGTAAATTTTTCAGGGGATTTTATACAGGAACAATTTTTCGGGTAAAAAACTATATCTTGTGTGTTAATCCAATCTAACCTCTATATGTGTACCAAATTTCATGAAAATTGGTTGGGCAGTTTTATCGTGAAGGAGTAACAAACAAACATACAAACTTTTGCGTTGATAATATTAAAAGGATAATAAGATTTTTGGAAGAACTCTTTCGCCAGAACTTATATAAAAAAGCTTTGTGATTATTTAATAGCCAAGCGATAGAGAAATTGAATGTGTGTATTTAACTCTCGATAGAAAAAGAGGGGTTTTATACATTTTATGTCTCTCTACATGGTTTTTAATAACTTTTAAACGGTGTCGACGTCATTTTTTGTTACGTAATAATACTAACTAGTAAAAACGATTTTATTTTACATGTCAAATTGATCTTACTGCTAACATTTACAGAATATAGTAGGGGAGCCTAAGGAGTGTTTTCAAATTGTGTTGAAGGAGATAGCTTGTATCATCGTCAAACGATTTCTACACAAAATTTACATATAGTGCCGCGCGGGTAGACTAGTCTGGTAAATTTTTTTTTAGCTCGATAATATACTTGAGCGTTTCAACTTCAGGTGCGATGGCTTTATTGTATTACAATATATATCTTTAAATAATCTGACGGTTTGCGCGTGACGTACGGGGAGAGGCTCAAAACTATATATAAATATATATATAGTTTTGTTATTTGAATCTGATGTGCACGCGTATGCTTATGACCAAGTGACTGTATTTTTTACCATTTAAACGCTCCATCCACTGTCGACAATAAAAATATCGTTATCTTTCTTTCTTATATCTCTGTCAAAACAAAACCCCATGGCGCTGGTGTCACACATTTAGAACCCTCATTAATTTACACGCACATAGTATATTTCCCGGAAAAGGATAAACGACTTTTCTTTCATAAACACTTCAACTCGTTACGCGGATAGTAATTGACTATTTATAAAGCTTAGATTCGTTCCGAAGGGCCAATAGTTTCTACGAACTTGCTACGAAAATTTTTGTTTTGTTAACTAAAGATAACAAACACTCTTATATAATACTTACATAACTTAAATATAAGTTTACTTTTTGCAATAATAACCTCGGAGCATAAAGAGGTCATGTATTTCTATGTTTTTTTTTAGACAAGAGCTTTAGCTTCTGGTCTCGTGTCAATTTTATCATGCTCCTCCTTGACGTCAATATAAACAAAAGTTTATGCATTAGTCAAACTAAAAACTAATAATAGGGTGTTGATACAATAATAAATAATTGTTAATAATAATGTAAATCAAACAAATTGAATCTAACCCTAAAGTAAGCAAATTACATGCTTGTGTTATAGGTGTCAGTCAACAATTCCACTTATTTGTTCAACCTATTTTCCGCATTATAATCGCAATTAAAGTAAAATTTTCCGATAAATCCTAAAACAAATACTTTTGCATGCTCCTAACTGGTGGTGTTTTACCAATTAGATAGATTTTTAAGCGGACATTAATTAAAGATGTTATCGTTAACCTTTACCCTAATGTCGCAGGTGTCAGTGCACATATCAATTATATAACTTTGAAGATATGCTTTTAATAATGGCAAGTCAGCGATAAGAGCTGGGGTTTATAATTTTTTTTCATTTAGGTATACGAAATGTGACATTTTCATAACAATGAAAATCCCTGAAAGAAAAAGGGATGTTATAAGTTCAACGTGACACTTTACTACGCAGATTATGGCTTATACTTAACAATGACATTATCTCTAATCGTTATTTATGAACCGACTAGCTGTGCCTGCGAACTTCGTTATACCCGTTCATTTTGTGTGGGAAAATTAAGAAAATGATTTTCTTAGTTTCATGTCAGTAGCATGGGATAAAAAATACTTATCTTATGTCCGTCGCCTGGTTCTGAGTTCTGGGTAAATTTTTCAGCCAAATCGTTTCAGCCATTTTGATTTATAATAAGTTTTACCAATACGATTTGATCTAATATAATCTACACTTAGATTAATTCAGCTATTGATTATTAAATATTACTTAGATGTTCAGGTTGGCTGTTTTTTATCCATCTATAATTTAATAGTCAAGGATCCTACTTAAACATTTTTTTTAACAAACACTAAAAGTGGTAATGGTGCGTTGCCAACTTGAGGCCAGGATGTTGGGCAAAAACGCAAAAAAATACCGACTACCTTATCCTCCAAACCGGAATTCGTCACGGCAAGCATTGACGTTATGGCTGCAGGAATAAGTGAGGTGGTGTCACCAATTCTGGCAAGTTGCTGCGAAACTCTACCACCTAGTCAGATGTCACGGTGCTAATGACAATCATAACTTAGAAAGTTCACTGTTAGTGTAACATTTGATTGTTTTTTTTCAGGCGGAATGGCTACCGTTGATCAAGTTTTTCACCACGTTCAACCGAAAAGTGATCACAATGGAAACAAAGTGACAGTTGTTGGAACCGGCCAAGTGGGGATGGCGGCCGTGTTCTCCATGCTTACGCAGGTATACTAGTGTTGAAGTATATTTCCAGCTCCGTGTACATTGTATAAAATACCTACATTTTCATGTCCGTACCTGCCATTGTCGTGTGCCGGTTTGGATTGTTAGATAACTAGTAAACTTTAGCAGCATTGATTTTTCAGCTTCAGAAGCCTGGTTGTCCATATGTCCCTCAGAAAATATTAACAAATAGTATGCTTCTACATCTTTCTTATGTATAAACATTATTTGCTGTTCGTTAGTCTCACTAAAATCGAGAACAGCTGGACCGACTTGGCTAATTTTCGTTTTGAATTATTAGTGGAAGGCTAGGGAAGGTTTGAACTTTAGAAAAAAGAAAAAAACTGTGAGGAAACTAGGAAAAACAACATTTTAAGTTTTTCCATACAAACAGAACGGATGGGACGAAGTTCGCCTATACAGTTAGTTACAAAATAAATTGCTTGGATTTAAAACCGGCCTATTAACTATACTATATGTATACGAACAAATATTACGTTCTTATATACAGGGTTACATTTAAAAATCTAGCCAAATTTTGAGAGACGTTCAGAATAGATTCATACTATTTGGATCTATAAAGTAAAAACATACAAATAATTATTTTACACGCAACATACAAAACGCCACGAAATGTTAACAAAGTAATCTCGTAATTTCCGTTGATTGCAATCTCATGCACAGGGTAGTCTTGTCTCGTACTAAGTATGTACATGATAACAATTTACATCGAAACAATTACATTATTTTAAATTAATTTTTAGAGAAACAAATGTTTAAATTTGGCAATACAGTATTAAACAACGCTTTTATTTTAACCTTGACTTCCTCATATCATAATTTGGTCGACGCTTTGTAAATAATCCTGCATATATCATCAACTAAAAATCTGTTATTACAATAAAAATTTACACAATTCCCAATTTTGAAATAGAATCAAAAATATTTAGTTTAATTTTAAAAATAAAATGTTTTTTTTGGATTATTTTAAATAAATTTTGGAGAAGCAATTGTTTAAATTTTGCAATAATATTAAAAATTTACTTTCATTTTCACTTTAACAGTTAACTTTCTCATATCATAATTTGGTCGACGCTTTGTATGTAACCCTGTATATGTCATCAACTAAAAATCTGTTAATTAAAAATAATCAGTGATTTTTACCCAATTTCCAAGTTGGTAATAGAATAAAAAATGGTTCCATTTAAAAATTTATTTACTTATTCCAGGGTGTCACAAATAATATAGCCTTAGTAGATGTGTTAGAAGACAAGCTACGGGGCGAGATGTTGGACCTTCAACACGGCTCGGCTTTTATGAAGAATGCCAAAATCCAAGCTGGCACAGGTAATATTTAACGAGCTTTGTTAATATCAATTTACATATCTTCAGGCCAAGTTCCCTGCATGTAGTGCGAGGTTTTATCTATACGTACATGTAATAAATCTGTAGAAGGGTCAATTCCGTACATTGAAAATATTGAAAAAATAAATAGCAGGAGGGTGTTTGTTCAGGCATCACGTGAAAACTAACGGTTCGATTTCGATGAAACTTGGTATAATTATACCTTATTATCCTGGGCATAAAATGGGACACTTTTTCTCCTGAAAAAATACGTAGAAAAAAAAATTAATTTTTCAGTTTTATAACGCAAAGACCGACATCTGCGCGGACGGAGTCGCAGGCGGTAGCTAGTTTGGAAATATAAATTATAAATACCTAATTCAAACGCAATAAAACTGTAAAAAAAGGAGAGGCCATTGCCCTTTAACATGTCCAACAAAATGGAGTGCTGCCGTACGAAGGTTCCTAAGGGAAAACCATAATACGAATGGAATTCTATTAGTAGATACGTGTCGCTGTTTTGTGACCAGAGTTTCAGTCTAATATGCAAGTCTACCGGCTACCATGCAGTACGGAACAACTCGCAGTAATTATGCCGACAGGAAAAAGCAAGAAGTGGATCCCTACCAGGGAAAGTTGATGCACAGCAATCTACCACCATAGGTCTAGTTGGTAATGAACCAAAGGCCATAACCTATAACAGCCTATTACGAGTCACCTGAAAGGGAGGCAGATGGTCCATTACTAATTGTACTTTTAGGACTGATAGTTTTTTTGTGATATTGGAAGGCAAACAAGCATTTTGATTTCCTGATAGTAAGAAATAAACGCTGTCTAGAGACACCAAAAGTGGTAATGGTGCGTTGTCAACCGAGGGCCAGGATGTGCGATCTCGAACAAAAAAAGTTTACCGCCTACTTTACCCACCGAACCATAACACGTCAACGGCAAGCATTAGATGTTATGGTGGCAGGAAAAGGTAAGAGTAGTACCAATCCGGGTGAGTTGCTGTTAAACTCTACCACATTGTAGGATGTTACGGCGTTAGTAACGATAAGCTTATGCTCGCCTTTTATGAGCTGCCTGGCAGGAAGGCAGATGGTCTATTAAGCAAAGGGGCCCGGACCAACACGGCGAGCGAGTAAGACTTACCTTTACCAAAGACTACATAATATTTACTAATCTCTGCCTTTACCTTAATTTCATTCACTTGTATAACTTAAGCAAACATTTTTTTTTAGATTTCAGCATCTCGGCTGGTTCCAAAATCTGCGTGGTAACCGCTGGAGTCCGTCAGCGTGAAGGAGAGAGTAGACTGGACCTCGTCCAGAGAAACACAGACGTATTGAAGGTCATAGTACCTCAGGTGAGTGGGTATCTCCAACTTCATCTGTCTCGCAAACGTTGGTTTCTAGTTAAGTGAAGGAGTAGATTGAATCTCGATTCAAAAAATGTAGAAATAAAATTTCGGTCGAGAATCAAAAAAACGTTTTAAGGATGTAGAAAAATGCATTTTTTGAAAAAATTAGGAATAGACCGTGTAAAGCGAAGAAGCAAGAGTAGGTAAGTGAATCTCAACCTGCGATAGATAGATATAAACAATTAACGTTAATGCTATTCTCGACTTTATATTTCTTCTTTAGGAAGCTGTTGAGTCCGAGATGATCCCACAAAATTTTTGTCAGCATCCCACAAGTTGTTTTAAGTTATACGTACTTTGCGTACATTTTCATCTATATTGACGAAATCATAAGTCGGAATATAAAAAAATTAAAATAGAACCACTTTAGAGTCAAAAACTACCTTTAAAAAATGCATAATTCTCTGCTTATGCCAACGATATTGTATGGAAGCTAAAGTTGGGTATGTCAGAAAGAATATGAAAGCCTACTTGCGGTCGAAATGAGAGCGCTACGGAAAATCTGTGGTGTAACGCTCGCTGACCGCATTCGTAACAGTGAGATCCGAGAAAGTGTGGGATTGAAAGAAATTGTTGGTGTTATAAAAAATGTGAAATGGCATGCTCCGATGGTTCGGCCATGTGAAAAGAATGTCAGATGAAAGATTGGCAAAGCAGATAGATATACAATGCAAATGTGGGTGAATGTAGGTACCCGGGGAAACCAAGGCTGACATTCCACGATCAGATTACACGGATATTATCCGAGGGTGGTGTCAAGAGTCTCCGAAACCGTCGTGTTTGCAAGAAAAGAGTAATGAATGTGAAGGAAGCCACAGCAGGCAGGTTTGTCAAGATAGTGAGGTCTGGCACTCAATACTCTCTGCCTACCCCATAAGGGACTTGGCGTGAAGATATTTATGTATGTATTTACTTAATATCGGTTCGTTATTGGTCGAGTAATCTCGTAACAGACATAAAAAAGCGTTAGTTATAATATCTACCAATTCTTGAATGTACCTACTTAAAATTATCTACCTACCATTTTGTAAAATAGGTATTCTTGTAAAAGTAATCTTCCTTAAAGTAATCTACCATTTGTAAAATAATAACACTCTATACATAAAACATTAATAAATAATAATCTAAATTTTAAAGTTAACTAGTTTTCCAGTAGATGATGGATGAAAGATTAGGAATCTTCACATTCAATTAATATTTAATGCCTATTTGTTTTCTTCAAACTTTAAAATCTATTTGCAGCTAGTGAAACATAGTCCCGACACTGTAATCATCATCGCCAGTAACCCAGTGGACATCTTGACTTACGTGACATGGAAGGTCAGCGGGCTGCCCAAACACCGAGTCATTGGTTCTGGCACCAACCTGGACTCTGCACGGTTCAGATACTTGCTCTCTGAGAAATTGTCAGTCGCTCCGACATCCTGTCATGGTTATATCATTGGGGAGCATGGAGACAGCAGTGGTTAGTTCTCTTTTTATGCTGGAGTTTCGTTATGTCATAAAAAGGTACCTACCTATCCAAGTAGGTACCTAACTCAAATTCTTAAGATACGCTCGTCGCTAGTAGAAATCGAAATTACTCTTTAATCAGCTGTAGTCCGGGCTTTGACCTTGCATTAAAGTATTTTAGCATTTCTATAGCAAAAAGTAAGTAAAGTACAGAAAAAAGTAAAAGTTTTTTTGATTGCTGTAAGAGTCATCTTACTTAATTTGACCGAACAAAGATTATTCCCACATATAGTCTGTATGAGTTCTAAACGATACATTATTACTGTACTAGATGGCGTTCTACTCAAAGTTTTTCACTTCAGTATGTCTTGTAATAATAATATGATCATCACCATCAGGATAACAAAAATAAAAACCAGTAGTAATTTATTTACCCCTCACAGGAAAGCAAACATTTTATAAAGTCTCTAAAGCTTAGCGAAGACAAACAAACAAAAACGTAGAAATCATTTGTTTTGTCTTCAATTTTGTGTCCAATATTATTATATTGCAATAATCGCCATAAATGTAATAATGGCGATTTCTTTAATGCCTGTCGTCGACGTCGAGTCGTTTTGATTACTGATGGTGCTTGCTTCTACCAATAGTAAAACATCTAACAACGGTTGCTTGTTTTTGGTAGTTAACTATGAATACCTATTTGTTAAAAATGTTAGTAAGTTGCTTTTGGGCGATCTACGAATAGTTAAACTTTTGGATTAGGTTTCGTTGATTGTACTGACCGGGCATAAGATATTTATATTGCAATATCTCAGGAGATATATATAAGAGCGACTGTTCACAGTTAAGTGAAATAAATAACCGCCTGCTCTTAGCCTAGATAGCTCAGTCGAAATCGAAAAGAGCTTTTGTTTGGCGACTCATCACTCACATATCAAATTTTTTCGGCAACAATTAAATTAACATATTATATAACTTAATATTAATAAAGTAGGTTATATAAAAACTACGAATTAAATACTTCAGGTAATTGCAGCTATTAACGACCTGTCAAAAATACGCAAATATCATGGGCCCATTCAATTCTAATCCCATTTCTATTTTTTTAATAAAAATTTAAGATTTTTACTTTGCCTAAGCAAACCGCACTCGCAATATTTAAAAATACTGGGTTGAAATACTTGGAATGTTTATCTCGTTCGCGTTCAACTGCGAGCTAACCAGGAAAAAAAACATTTAATTTTTTTACGACTTGAACGGTTAAAACAAAGTTCGCCGGAACAGCTTGTTTATAATAGAAATGGAATTAGGCCGTTAATAACTTTCTTAATTGTTGTTACAGTACCAGTTTGGTCAGGCGTGAACGTAGCTGGTGTTCGGTTTAGTGAAATCAACCCGAACATAGGAACGGAAGAGGATCCTGAGAAATGGTCAGAAATACATGAGAAGGTAGTCAAAAGTGCATACGAAGTCATCAAGCTGAAGGGGTACACGTCATGGGCTATCGGTCTATCCCTGTCACAGTTGGCTAATGCTATTTTGACGAATGCCAGTAGTGTCCATCCTGTTTCCACGTTTATTAAGGTACCTACCTTTGCAAATAAATTAAACTTATGTTTGATGTCAAAATAACCCACACATACGCACTCACACACACACACACACACACACACACACACACACAGCCACACACACACACACACACACACACACACACTAACTGCCAGAGGGGGAGTCAAACTAATAACATCCCTATTTCTCTCAAATACACGTAATAGAAAAACTACTTATTCGGTACAAGTATAATACACACACATAATTTCCATCAGAATGGGGATTCATATTTATACATACGACTAGCTGACCCGGAAGACGTTGTTCTGTTCTGTTTTTTAATTTGGTTCTAGTAAAAAAATTAGGTTGTCAGACCTGCTTTGGTGAAAATCAGTAAAACCGTTTCGAAAAAATACGGTAACTTATTTTAAGGTACTTGTGAGACTTTAAATCATGTATAATAATGATCTCTAATATCTTAAATCTGTTTTTCAGGGTGAGCATGGAGTCGAACACGAAGTTTTCCTATCTTTGCCTTGTGTGTTGGGTAGACATGGCGTTTCCGATATCATCCGACAACCTCTTACTGAAAGAGAGACAAGTTTGCTACAAAAATCTGCAGAGCTTATGGCCAAAGTGCAGAAGGGTATAAAGTTCTAAAATGAATAAGTTTTTAAAAATATTCGTACCTCTTTGTGAAATCTTGTCCAGTTTAAAACTAAATTTGTGACCAGTGTTAAAAGATCCAAAAAGTGAAATAGGGTACAGTACTACAGTGATAAGTAGGGCTACAGTAATGTTATCCTTTTTATATTTTTAGTCACTTAAATACTTGCATACAAATATTATTTTTATAGAAATACATTTTATGCAATTGATCTTTGAGCACTAGGTCATACAATTATTTTTATAGGTATTATTTATTTGTCAAACATTTACATTTATGAGCTGAATTACTATTACTATTAGCTTTATTTATGAACATTATGAATTGCAACTGAGACGAAATAGACTGGGTGAAGCCAAACAAGCTTACCTAGTTTTTTAGCGGTGTGTCGCGTAATATGAGTTGCGTAATTTACGCTGTCTTCGATTTCATGGACTTCCATTATATAGCTATTACACAGCCATGCAGACGTTAGTGAATTCTTTTAATTATGCAGTGCGTTTGAAATTTTGTTAACCTTGGTGTAATGACTTTGACTTCATGCAAATCTGTCTGTCACCTACTTATACACTCATCCATCAGTCATAACACTGCCTGTTTAGTTGATAGATCTCATACAAAATCGTTCAAGTGTCAGTCAATTTTAGCAGCCATGGATTATATTTTATTGTTAGCAAAAATTTTATAATAAATGTCGGCTACTTGCATAATTGGCCTCCTAACACACTAAGGCAGTTCAGAATCAGAATCAGAATAATCTTTATTCACTTGAACCATACAAGTGGTATTTGTGTGCGTCGACATTTTTATAAACTACCACCGGATCGGAATCGCGGCTCTACACTGAAAAGATCCTGTTGTAATAGTGATTGTAGAAAAATTGTCTGCAAACCGCGTAACGATGTCTTAAGGACGTCTAGTAAATTTTTTTTGCGTCATCGGTCGTAAGATATGAAAAGACCTTTTGTATTAAATCGAGAAGGTACAGCGTAAATTACGCGAATCATTTTACGCAAATTACAACATGTTTTATGCTCGAATGGCTTTAGTTTAAATGACAAAGAATTGAAATTGAATTTAGTAGAATTTCTATTATATTTTTCGGTTGAGTAAATGTTACATTTGACTGTACTGACTTTTAAAAATATTCACGTATATTGCATTTGCACCTATCTACTTAATTAAATAGGATAATGTTTTTGACTTATAATATTTGATAAACTTTTTAACCTTTACTATTTTTATATATCTCAGAATTTTTTAATAAACTTAGCGTATTTAACATGACAAAATGACTCGTCTTTTTATTACGCTTTTTAGAATAATGTATTTTATGTGCGTGTACGTGACTTTTGATGTATTGGCACAAAGCCACAAACTAGTAATAATTGATCTTAAATGTTTTTATTAATTTAATCTAATTGTAATAAGTGTATTTTAATAAATATTGTGATACTTTACAGGTTTATTTTTTACCAAATTCTAAAATAAATTTTATGTGGTATTTAAAAGTAAATAAGCGCATTGTAAGAATGTCTATACTAATACTATAAAGAGTGAAGGTGTGGTTTTTTGTTTGTTTGTTAAAATTAATAGGCTCCGAAACTACTGGACTGATTTCAAAAATTCTTTCACTTTTAGAATGCTACATTATCCCTGAGTGACATAGGCTTTGTTTCGTCAAAATTGGTGCAGTAGAAGCCAAGTTACGCAGGTGAAGCTACGTGAAACTGCTAGTGTAATAATAAATTCACGCCACAAACAGTCACGTTATGACAGGATCGGTCTACTATCAGCGCTTTTGATGGTATTGACCTTAACGAGTAAGAGAGAGAATAGTAGAAAAGTTAATGATGTTCTACTCAACATATACAGTCATTTTGCGAACTGTTAAGACTCCACTTTTAAATATATTTTTAAAAATATCCAAAATTATAACACTTGAAGAAATAGTTTTTTTAACAATACTTTTACATACAATGAGTGGTTGGTGTGAGAGTAGTGCGCGACAGAAAGATTGGATGGCGACTGACTGGTAGAATGATGTATGACTCAGAGCAAGTGGATGGAAATGTAGGATCAGCTGGTTTGGTGTCGAAAAAGCAAGAAAGTGTTGGTCCGGGCTCCTTTGCAGAATAGACCATCTGCCTTCCTGCCTGGCAGCTCGTAAAAAGCGAGCACGGGCTTACTGTCACTAGCACCGTGAATTTCTTACCATCAGGCGTACCTAGGTGGCGTGAATTTCTTACCATCAGGAAATCTGCTCGTTTGCCTTCCAATATAATATAAAAAAGCATTTCATTTTCTTGAATCAATCGCACGTATTTACACTAATCAAACATTTTGTATAATATCCTGTTAGATTTAAGGATGGAATAGAGGTTGCTAAGGTTGCAAGATTTGCTTACAACCACCAAAAAAAATATTCACGCCCATATCCCCGAAGACGTAAGCAGAGACATGACCAGGGCACCCATGACTAACCGAAGACACTATGTCCCACAATGTGATAGGTGGCAAGCCTGAAACCAACCGGACACAAATCCAATCCCCTGCAACATTTTTTTATTAAAAAAATGGAAAAACCATATGTCATTTTGTTGCCCGATCCAGGATTTAAACCCGGAACCTCATGTAGTCAAGTCCAACGCTTGGACCATAAAACCACACGATTTTATTTATTTGATAGTATTTGTAATGAAACCCATTTAAGTATGTAAGTATCAGTCACTTCTTTAGACGCTAGGTTATCCGTCAGCCAGAGCTGTGACTGTTGAAAAACTGACAGTAAATCTGTGGTGTAATTGACATCTTACATAGACATGCAGGCGTCAGTCAATTATATCAGTCATGAATTATGTTTGAATGTTTGTTAACCTTTGTAATGATATCGACTTGACGTAAACATTTATACCAAAGAATATAAATACTCTTTAACAAGAGATTTATACCCTCCTATTGTAGTAGCTACATTGTCTGTTATTATTTTAAAAACCTGTCTAACCTTTAAATGAGCAATTCTTGTATATATATAATTGGAATCTTGGAATCGGCTCCAACGATTTTCATGAAATTTAGTATGTAGGGGGTTTCGGGGGTGACAAATCGATCTGGCTAGGAATCAATTAAAAAAAAATACCGAGCGAAACTCGGCCATCCAGATATGTCTAATAATGTCTAAATAAGTGTAAGTAATAGATAAGCTACTAGTCAACAACTTTTAGCCAGTTATTTATCAATATTTAAAATTTTGAACATTTAAATTTAACCATCAAATCTCCAATAGGCCTTCATTTTTATGATTTATTTTTTTATGATAATGGTATTGCCTTCCAATATCATAAAAAATGAAAAGGAAAACTAGCAAACAGATTTCCTGATGAAATAAAATTCACGTCGCCTGGAGACACCTAAGTTGGTAAGAGTGCGTTGCCAATCTGAGGCCGGGATGTTAAGCCTCGAGCAAAGTAAATTTATCGCCTACCTTACCCTCTAAACCGAAACATGACAACAGCAAGCACTGACGCTGTAGCGGCAAGAATAGGTAGCGGTGGTAACAATACAGGTGAGTTGCTACGAAACTCTACCACTTAATATGATGTCACGGTGTTAATGACGGTAAGTCTATACTCGCCTTTTACGACCTAAAATAGCTTCCTTTACGGCTTAAATCTAACTTCTACATATAGTAGATTCCTGACTACGGCAGCAAGCAATTATTACGCCCACAGACATCGGCGATATCCGGAGTGTCACATTTGCTTGACCAACCTTTCAAGAATCAGTAATAAGCTACTACGGGTTAGAGAAATGGAAATATCTTTGTTAAATAACGATGACTTGATTTTTTAAAGTCTCTGCCATACACCTTCTGCAAGTACTAAATTAAAACGTTAAACATCTTATCCTATTTATTCTAGAAGATCCTCCTATTATCAGCCCGGTGCAAGTTGACTTGGTATATATGTATAATAATATAATGTAACTATTAGTATTAAAAAAAGACAAGCCCGCTGAGTTTTTTCGCTGGATCTGAATGTGGCCGCGATTCCGATCCGGTGGTAGTTTATAAAAATGTCGACGCGCACAAGTAGCACTTGCATGGTCCATGTGAATACAGATTTTTCTCATTCTGATTATTTTCAAGCTAGATTACTCAAGCTACCTCACATCGAGGTCGCAGGCTCGCAGGTGTGAGGTAGCTTGAAGTGCTCACAAGTGAGTACGGTTTATACTTGTACACTTTATGGTACCTACTAACTACTTACTTTACGTTTATTTATACTTAAAAAATTCTTTCTGGCCATAAAATATTTTCTTTTCTCCGCGATATAAACACTTGCCACATTCTGTAATAGATTCTGATTGAGTTTACTATCTTTCAAGTGTTCCCCAGATCTAAATTGTATTATGATTGAATGTCGAAAACGAAAGTAGGTAAAATACAGAAAGAATTAAAAGAGAGTCATAATCTTTTAACGTTTTAATTATGAAATAAAGTAGGTATTCCAAGATTTAACTTGACATTATAGTTCTCTACACAATAACACACAAAGTAATACCAACTTAAACCTTTAACCATAAACCTCTGCGTCTATGTGTATTTTTGTAATCATTTACACATAAACTTTAAAACTGAAAGACTTGTCAAAACCATTGCGAGTTATTAAATATATTCCGTCAAAAAACCACACGAGTTTTTTCACAAAAACTCTAGAAAAACGTACGATGAGTTTGTACTTAGATACTTATTTATTATACTTTATAACGAAAAGGGCGCCCCAAATAAAAAAATAAAAAAAGTATCTTCACGCCCATATCCCCGAAGAGGTCGGCAGAGGCACAACAAGGGCACCCACGATTAGCCGAAGACATTAAGTCCCACAATGTGATAGGTGGCAAGCCTATCGCCAACCGGGCACACATCCAATCCCGAGCAACATTTTATTTTATTAGAAAATTTGAAAAACCAAATTTTCTTTTTGTTGTCCGACCAGGGAATCGAACCCGGGACCTCATGCAGTCAAGTCCACCTGCACCGCTATAACACAGAGACGATAATAAATATTTAAAAATTTAAATAAAATTAAATTTTAGTTTGTGTTTTAATTGCGTTAGCTTCAATAATTACTATTAGCCATAGATTTTTGAGTAACGTAAAGAAACATTGGTACGCTACAGGAGTTCTTAGCAATGACAGATGATTGATTTATTAAAAAAGATAATTACGGTTACATTAGAGACTAGGTTTTTTTTTAATATTTAGGCTATAGCTGTTGCTAGGGTTTTGTCGTGTTTGTAGTTTTCGCTTTCGAAAACCATTTCAATATTCAAAATAAGTTTAAAATATTTGACGCTAGATCCTCGACTATCTCAATAGCAAATTTCATCAAAAATATCAGTTTAGCCCTGAAGGCGTAAGTCATTTTTATTATTAGAATATGTTAAAAGAAATGGGCTCCAATACACGTGTAAGATACAACGCTCTGTTTGGAATTAATTTGGCGTTTAGCATAACAATGATTTATCATCATAACCATCAATTGGGAGAAGCCTTGAAGAGCTCCACGTGGAAACTGGATGCCACATGGTATTCATCGAGATTAACTGATAGTGGTTACTTAGCAACTATTTTGACAAGCTCTTAACTCCTGGATACATGAACAGCCAGACAGTCATTTTATAGAAACCAAAAAAACATAAAAAAAGTGAAGAACACTTAGAAATAGTAAAAGGAATCACATTATTCATTAGCAATTCACCAAGAAAAGCTTTACCTCTAAATTTAAAATGATTATAACTGAGCCCTTACCATGAGTTTACGGCTTGTCAAGTTTACTATACTCGCTACCGTCTCTCTAAATTATTTTTATATGAAAACTTTGAACAGCGCCTCTATTGGTAACTAATGGAAACACATTTTTAAACCAAAAGTGTCATAGATTTCGACACGTTACTTACCGAATGTAATCTATACCGACTCATGGTAAAGGCTTTGTACTTAAGTCAATAAGCGTTGTAGTACAGGAACTTTTCAGTTTTCTCAACATCTAGAATCTACTTTATTACGTCTTTGCTTGCCATGTGACAAATCAAAGTTGATTCAATTTTCTTATTAGCGCATGTAGTTGCTACCGCAGTTGGAAACATAAGCTGAGATGCTTTGTGGTTATATTTCGGAGTAACTAGGACCAGAAGCAGAAGCCATGGAGCAGAAGCATTGAATCTTACTCATAACTAAAGCAAATTAAATTAATGATATAATAGATGTTAGTTAAGGTACTTACTGCTACCTGGTTATACTTATACTCACAAACATATCTTCACGCCAAGTCTCTTATGGGGTAGGTAGAAAGTATCGAATGCCAGACCTCACAATCCTGACAAACCTGTCTGGCTTCCTTCACATTCATTACCCTTTTCATGCAAACTCGCTGGTTTCAGAGACTCTTAACACCACCCTCGGATAATATTCGAGTGATCTGATTGTGGAATGTCAAATATACTTAACATGTTAGAAAGATATCAACATTAACTTAATAACCATCCAGACCCAGAAACACAAACATTCCTAAATAGCGTGTGGTTCCCAGTAATTAGAAAAAAACTGAAACCGGAATGGCAAATTAGTCGCAAAGTCGTTGGCTCTCTATTTGTGTTATTAATAAATACAGATATAAATGTCCAAATTTTTTTTAACACTTAAGTCTATGTTCATTATTTAGACAGAAGAATGCCAGTAATTTATCTGTTTTCTAGTAGCTTCAGCTACTTACTATATTCTTACTTTTGTTGTAGTGAAAGAGGGGAGTTATCATTTAATTTTGTCATGTACATTAACCGAGCTGCAAACACTTGTCATATCTTAATATTAAAGACCATTTTTAAGGAAAGAGACTTATTTTTGAGTAAAAAAAAACAAATTTAAAAGAAACGTAGACAGAACGGATGTTAGAGTTTTAGTAGACGATGTAATTGTGAAACAAGTATATAAAATTATATACCTCGGTAGTTCAGAAAAAAACCTAGTTCAGAAAAGAGCCTAAGAAAATAGTGACAATGATAACAAAAATAATAAAAAAAGGTAAGGTAAGGTAAAAGGTAGCTTTGGAAATTTCGTTTTCGGTGCTTTGACTAGAAATATAAAAACTATCACTGAAATTAAGTTACAGAAAAAGCGATTTGGCTCCAGTTTTGACTTCTGGACAAATAATTTGGTAACTAATACGCGTTTTACATTTAAACACAATGTCAAATAAACCTTGGATTACCTTAGTCTATGTTTATTAATAAGGAAGTAATGTTGATATTGAACCAAGAAAAACTTAACACACATATTCCGATAAGTAAAGAAAAAACGACATCAAATATTATCGCCACACAAATTATCCTATGTCATGGCTTACTGTTTGCTCTTCAATGGTATATTCCTCTGTTGGCCTACTTTTTCCCATAAAGGCATACTTGTTTTCGACCAAGTCTTATGTAAACTACGAAGGTATCGAGAGATTGATTGGGTTCATACTTGTAGGACAACGACTCGGTTTTTAGGGTGGCTTGTTAGGGTTGCGCGCGCAGCACCGTAGACGTAAATGTTAGGGATGGATGGCGTAAAGGTAACTGCGGTCAAATAAAATGTACGTATCCGCACTTTTTATTACTGAGACACGCTGTTACTTTGTAAATATGAATATTTTTTTTGAAAATTAGCGGTAATATTTTTTACTGATTAAATGACAAATAACAAGTAGTTCGCCTGATGGAAGTACAGCTCTAATACCAGGAGTCTTACAGTTACATTACTTTTTTTAAAAAAAAGCTTTATTCATGAAAGTCCCCAAATCATAATGTTTCGGAAACACTTTAATAGTTTCCACAATGGTGTAGTACGAGGTGAAAAAAAAGTGAGTGCGACATACCGTAAACATTTGGGATCTAGGCCATTTGTTTTTATCGAACTGTCTAAAGACCCTAGTTTTATGTTATTTTGGTCTTTACAATATTTAGGAGTTGGAACAAAAACTGAAGAGTCGTGATTACAGTTAATATTTCTTTAACCCGAGACGGAAATATACTCCAGTAAAAAGTTAAATGAAACTATGATCTGACCAGTTTTGGCGCAATGAGTAAAAATTTGTTCATTAATACTTAAATAATGATATTATGAAAGAAATTTTGATTAAAATTAAGGGGAAAGGGATGAAAAAAAAAGGGTTGAAAAATGCCTTCTTTTTAAATAACTTAATAACGGTAGGAAATAGAAAAAAAAGTTTCAAGTAAAAGTTGTAGAGAAAAAAATTCCACACAAAAAAGTTCCTCTTCATTTTTTTGTTATCTGCTTTAGTTTAGCTGCAAAAATTGAAAAATAAATTTGCTGAGATGATGATACAAATGATTTGTAGAGGGGAAAACATATGTAGTAGTGTTGGTACATATTTATATGATGCGCGCGCTGCTTGGTACAGGGCCGTAATAATTCTAGTAAGTTTTTATAATTAATTACAAAGCAAATTTAATTTCTATTTTTTGCAGCTAAACTAAAGCAGATAACAAAAAAATTAAAAGGAACTTTTTTGTGTAGAATTTTTTTCTCTACAACTTTTACTTGAAACTTTTTTTTCTATTTCCTACCGTTATTAAGTTATTTAAAAAAAAAGGCATTTTTCAAACCTTTTTTTTCATCCCTTTACCCTTAATTTTAATCAAAATTTCTTTCATAATATCATTATTTAATTATTAATGAACACATTTTTACTCATTGCGCCAAAACTGGTCAGATCATGGTTTCATTTAAATTTTTACTGGACTAATAGAGGGGTGTTATAAGTTTAACGTCTGTGAGTGTGTCTGTCTGATGCATCATGATTTCAACTGGATGGATTGATTTCAACGTGGATATTATTGTTTGAAAGCTGAGAATTATTATGAGGCGTTTATACCTACGTTAAGTATAGGTTTTTTTAGGAATTATTGATATTTTTTAATTTCATTGTAATTAATTAATATGATTAATAGTGTTGTCAACAACTTGCATAATAGATTATTTTTGTAAAAATAGGTATTATGTAAAGCAGCACTAGCAGTAATTTAGATACCTTAAAAGCTAAATTTTGACCTTCAGCTATTTGTTGGTTCCCTAATCATACCTCATTCTAAATACACTTAATTGTAATTAATTTGTATTTGTTATATTCTATATTTGTAATCAAACATCGATAAACAAATAAGTCTTCAAACTTAGTAGGTATCTTCTTAACTTTGTAACCATTGAAAGGCTTTTATTGCAATACAAATGAAAAACTAACAATTTTTCCAAAGGTTTTAAATACAAAACATTCTTCCACGTGTTCATACATAATTGTAATCGACAAAGTCTTATTCTTGGAACATTCTCTATTTTTTGTTAGGTCTCAAAGTGTATCTTATTTGCCCATCTTTTCTGACACTAATAGAGTATACGTATGTATCCGTATCCGATGTTCTATATATACCCAGCGTGAAGCACTACTGAACCAAAGCCCGCGTAACATTGCTGGTGAATAGTGTTTACCCTGGATCATGTGAGTAGATATAATTCGTAAATACCTTAAAATTTAATGGATTATATACATGTTCTATGTTGTTATAATAATTAATGCGCTAATTAAAAAGATGCGAGTATTTATTTATGGAAATGTAATTTTCAAATATTTATGTGCTGTTTTGGCTAGCGAAATCTTTTTATTGAATTTATTATTATTTAATAAGCTTTAATTCGAGATTGTATTAAAATGTTTTACATATTTGGTTTATATACATTTTAATATAACTGACACTTTAGCAGATATGTTTAGTTAAGTCTGTTCACGTAACTTGGTTTTACATTACCCAATTACACTTTTAATCTTAGTCACTATTATTAACCGACTCCAAAAAAGGGGATTGATCTCAATTCGACTGTTTTTATTGCATGTTTGTTAAAAGATTATTCTCCCAATAGTCAACCGGTTTTGTAGGTTCGTTTTATGAAAGAAATCTCATGAAACCAAATTATTACATTTTTATTGTATTACCTACTCAAAACTACTGGCAGGATGTCGATAAAATTGTGAACATTTCGGAACCATTTGCTATCTTTATTACAAAAAACATAAAAAATCTGTATGTAATATTTACTTTATTGCTCTTAATTATCGGCATATCCATATATATTGAGTATTTTCTGAAATCAAGTGATGTTTCTCTATGTTGGTCCAAGGTCCTTTGCAGAATAGATCATCTGTCTTTCTGCCAGGGAGCTCGTAAAAGGCGAGCGCAGCCTTACCGTCACTAGCACCGTGACATCTGACCAGGCGGTAGAGTTTCGCAGCGACTCACCCGGATTGGTACTACCGCCTTACCTATTCCTGCAATTAGATTACGGTTTACCTCATTCTCACAATCTGATAAATAAATTAATATCCCTAAAAAATACATTTGATTTAACCCCAAAGCAAATTAGTTTTCAACAAAATACGCCTCGTTGGTCAAGTGGCTAGTGTACACGCTCAATTACACCGACAAATCGCAAGGCTCGGGTTCGGTTCCCGACGGGACACTTTTGTGTGTTGAACATTTAGATGTCTACATCTCCGGGTCTGCATGTTTATTAAATTTGTTATGGTATATATTTAAGTATTTTTATGTATTAGAATGGTTAACTTACACCCATAACACAAGCATATACCTAATTTGGTTACATCGGGATTAGCTTCAATTTATGTGTTTATTTATATATATCACAAGCATTTATGTTCAACAAAAAAACGCCTGCCGCCGTCGGAATTTGAACCCGAGCCTCAAGGTTGGTCGGTGGAGTTAGGTACGCTAATCCCTCGACCAACGGTTGGTATATCGGTATGTCGAGGCGGTCTATGTATAGGAAGCCGTCGTTTTTTATTAGAAAATTGAGAAAATGGAGAATTAAAAAATTGAGAAATAGAAATTTTGGGTTTACCGAATCGAGAATTGTACACAGGTTCTCATGTTGTCAATGCCAAACCAGTCCACAGGCTACAAAAAAAAACAATCCAAATACTAAAGAATAAAAAAGAAAAAGTTTGTAGAAGTGAATTTCATTTAAACATTATGCCATTAACAGCCTCCTGTACACACAATTGGTATGTGACGACCCCATCCCCTGCAACTGCTTATATTAGATACTCGATTCCTGTCGCCGTAACGTTAGTGCTCGCTATCGTTATATTACATCTAAGAGCATCGCCAACCCTCGCCTAGGTGAGGGCAATTTGATACGAAGATTAAAAGTATACATTGTAGGTTCAATCGGGAGCCTCGTGCCCTCGTTGACTTGTCTTGCATTTCGCTCTTACTAGTAGCAAACTAGTAGAAAAAGTACTAGAATAATCAATCAAGTCAAGTTAAAGACATAATACTGTTAGCTTTATAATTTTTTTAGAATCTCTAGGGGAGGGCAGCTGCCTCTCTTGCCCCCCCCCCCTTGGCGACGCCATTGATTACATCTAAGATCTTAATCACCAATATCTACGGTATCGGCAGGAAATTGTTGTCTCTTGTCTGCTTGTGATTTTATTATTACCAAGATTTTGTGAAAAGAGGATCTTTTAAGTTTAACGGTGTGTATGTGTGTGTGTATGCGGCATCACAGCTTTAGAATGGATAGACGGACTTGACTTCAAGAGATCCCGGGCTCGATTCCCGGGTCGGGCACCAAAAAGAAAATTCTTTTTTTTTAATTTTCTAATAAAAAAATGTTGTTCGGTATTGGATATGTGCTCGATTGGCGATAGGCTAATACTATCGAGATCGTTCAGCCACAATTCATTGACATATCTGTAACATCTATGGTGTCTATAGGTCACTGTGGGAACTTATCAACAGAAGAGGCGGTGATAGGAAACTTATTTTTTTCAAAATCCTTTCTATAGTCATCTGTAGGTAACTATCTATTTTCTGTCTGAAAGTTTTATGTTCCTGCTCGCTTCGAATTTCGAACGAAAATTAGATTAAATGAAAATGAAAACGAAATTTATTTATTTACGGAATATGTGTGTTTAAAGTTGTTACAGAATACTTATTCGTACCAGCATATTCTACCACATTGTGGTGTGCAAATATCTAACTCAATTAATTAAATATATTATAGTTTTAATTTTTGTTATTTATATATATATATTTTACACATATTTACTACTAGACTAGCACTTATTATAAGCAAAATTTATAACTATCAAGTTTTACCCTATCATACACTAAATAAATACCTACACTGAGAGCTACTTTCCTTACTACAAAACCTATGACAAATAACTTTATGTATATCTACTAAGGTAATCCGTAAAATACTTTAATAATGATAATTAACCCACAGATCCAGGACATTTACTAAAATGTAAGCCTAACAAATATAAAAAAAAAATAACTCTCGCATAAGCTTACCGTCACTAACACCGTGACATCTGACTCGGTGGTAGAGTTTCGCAGCGACTCGGCCGGTTTGGTACGACTGCCTTACCTATTCCTGCCGCCATAATGTCAGAGCTTGCCGTTGACGTGTTCCGGTTCGGAGGGTAAGGTAGCCGGTAAACTTACTTTTGCTCGAGACCCAACATCCCGACCTCAGGTTGGCAACGCACCATTACCGCCTTTGGTATCTCTAGGCGGCTGAATTTCTTGCCATCAGGAAATTCGTCTGCTTGTTTGCCTTCCAATATCATTACGTTAGCTTTCAAACACAAAACCCGTATCGAAATCAGTTCATCCGTTCAAAGGTTTTGTGCCATAGACATACAGACACACACACAGAGACGAAAAACTTGTGGGACTCCTCTTTTACCGTCGATGATTTTAAAGAAAGAAAATGAATTTAAATTATATAAATTTAATATTTTTTATGAAAATCAATTGACAATACCGATTTCGTTCAGATTTCTTCCAGTTGCTTCCATTTATTTCTTTATATTGCGATCTACATCTAATCTCTCTACACCAATTTTCCCAGTTCGTCATTCCAGTGAGATTATAGTCTTCCTTTTTTTTCCTTCTATCCATATGGTAATGCGGCTAAAATGCTTTACTATTAGACAAATAAACAAAAAAATAAGTAAGGATGCGAAAACATATACCAAGTAGGTGTATGTTTTTTATATTCTCTCCCACGGCGACCCCCGAAGTGAATGGGGTAAATAATAGGCTATAACTTTCTTCAGAGCATTAAGACAGCAAATTTTATCAGGATCCGTTGGAATTTCCCTGAAAATCACTACCGAGATACAGTCATAGAAACAAACAGACAGAAATTCCAAAATTGTTCAAAAACCTAAAGTGTTGCCTATTTTTATCCGTCTATACTAATTTTTTTAACATATACCTACCTTTCTGCAGCTTTGTTATATGCATAGCTTAGGTCCATGACGTGTATCACAAATTCTTTTCTTCACTCTTCAAGTTTTGGCCTTCACGTTAGTATTTTGCAATTAGTCAAGTAGAAATTGGCATCAAATTTATTATCAATTTTAATAAAACTAGTAAGTCATGTCAGGCTCTTGGGTAAAGCGGTGGCCTCATTACTCAAGTTCATGTTATAGGATTTGGCAGCAACGAGGAAATACACGATACGCTAATTTCTTCATGATTATTTTATTTGTGCACTTTCACTGAACAAAATTGTACAAAATGCCACCAAAATTGACTAATTTCACTCAATATTAACACGAATTTCAATAATTATGAACAAACTTCGACCATCTTTTCTCTCGATGGCGCCAAAACTCTTTCACAAATTATACCCCTGTTTTCAAGATTTGTGATTGTACTATCGCTAAGGAAATACATCTTAACAACTAATAAACCATCAACTTAATTCAAATGAGCTACGGCGGCTCCCGAGACATCATTCTTTTACCATTTTCATCATTTTTATCATTTTTTAATTGATCTCTGCAATTCGTTTTGATGCAAACGGCTTACTTATTCATGTCGTCATAATGTCAGTGCTTGCCGTTGACGTGTTTCGATTCGGAGGGTAAGATAGCCGGAAAACTTACTTTTGCTCGAGGTCTAACATCTCGGCCTTAGGTTTGCAACGCACCATTACCACCTTTGGCGTCTTTAGGCGGCTTGAATTTCTTACTTTAAGGAAATTCGTCTGCTTGTTTGCCTTCCAATATCATAAAAAAAGTACCTACATAATGTATAAAAATGAATCCCCTTTTTCTTTTGGTCTTCACAATATCACGCTTCAACGGATGGATCAATTTTGCTGATACTGTTTTGTTGTATTAGTTACTGTCAGGAGGAGGTTCATATGCAAAGAATTACTGGGAAAATAGGATAACAATAGTTTCGGTCGGCTTGTAAATCTGAATTTGTTTTGTTTTCCTATAAACCTCTTCTCAGTAATTAATACGAGAAAAATAAATTAGCAAATTAGGTTTAGACGTACAGCGTCAGGCAATGACCAAAGGAAATGGGGATCCATTTATATGCACTACATGTTATAAAACAAAGTCCCTATGTCCCTTTCATATAAAGGGACATAGGAACAGAGGAAAACCAGAAGACTTAGATCTTTAAAACTACGCAATGGATTTTGATGGTTTTTTTAATAGATAAAGTGATTGAAGAGAAAGGTTTATATGTATATTTCATAACCGTGCGAAGCCAGGACGGGCCGCTAGTATATAATATTAAATAAAACATATTTTATATTTCTTGCCCGACCTGAGGATTGAATCCGGGGTCTGATGAAGTCCAGCCCAACAATGGATAGCTAAACCACAGAGACTTTTTTTATTGATCTTTAATGGTCTTATTAATAAAAAAACCGAACCTCGGAGTAAATGCTACACCAACGTCAGTTCTGACACATACTAGGTTGGAAGGGCCTTGGGAGATGGTAGATGAAGTTTTAAGAATTACATATAAGTTTTAGAAGGAAAGAATAGAAATAGGAAGAATTAAAGTTCAAGTTCAAGTCACATTTATGAATAAACGTCGATGAATATCGTTTTATAAATAGCTCAGCAATTTTATCCCTATCATACTTACATTGAATAGTCAATGTGCGGTAGTTTAAGATCCAAATTAGTAATGACTTTCGAGTATATGTTAGATTGTCGGCAGAAATTTCCAATGAATAACCATTACTTTAATAAAAATTTAATTAAATGCTTTTGTTCGAGGGCAGTAGATATGAACGTCACAAGAATCTTTGTACTTTGTAATAGATCCACGTGAATTAAGTATGAAAAAAAAAATACAAAGACGTAGGTCTTTTCTCGAGACGTAACTTAAAAAAATATATTTATAAATGGATATTCTCCAAATCGTTGGTTACATTTTCTGTGTCGGAAAGTGGGAAAGTAGGTAAAGTCGATATTTCTGATTTTCATTCCTCTGTTTAATGTATTTAGCGTATATTGCAAATATGATGATAAAACTTGTCAATAATTTTCCAAAAAAAAACTGGCTAATGTGTTCTGCCAGAAACTTCTTATCGTCATCGTATATCAGAACTATTCATCTAGATAAATATTTTTCATTCATTAACTAGATGAGTGAAGGTCGTTTATATCTGGATCTTCTACTATGATAAAAAGCGTTTTTATGATAAAGAATTGAGCTAACAAAGATCAATCAACGATCTTACGACGCTAAACGATTGAAATCCGTATGACATGAATGATGTAGGAATACGTAGGGAGAGGAAGAGGGGGGAGGTGGAAGAAATTAGTGGGCTCGTCGGGCGAGGCCCGTTCCCGCTGCCAGCGTCATTCAATCATCCGTCTCCAAGTGCCCGTGTACAAAACGACGACACAAGTATGTTTGCATATACATTTTTTTTAAAAACATATTTGTAGGATATTCGCGTGTTATAAAAGTATGTTTATATCTAAATTTTAAAGCGTTTTGCGAATTTTTTGTAAACTATTTACTAGTTTCCATGCGCCTGCAATCTGTCTGGAGTGTTTTTAAACTGTAAGAGGTTTTGGAGACTAAACAAATATCAAACCTAAAACCATATTAAAAAAAACCATAGCTATAAAAATATTGTTGTGTATTTTTAAAAATATTACAAAAATATCTCTTCTACAAACATGTTAAGGTCGTATTGTCGCATCGCATGTTGGTTTTATCTTTCAAAAAACTAGTAGATAAGATGATTGCAACTTATTTTGAATTGAAGTTTTCTAAAACCTTCTATATACAAAAATAAACTATTTTTTAATATTGCTAATATGTATTTTAACTTTATCTTACTGATTATTAAAAAATTGTTTAATTTAGTTAAATTATATAATAGTTTAATTTTAAGAAGTGGTTTGTGAGGAATCAAAGTTACTTTAACTAAAATATAATTTTAGAGACATTTGTACTTTAAATGAAGAAGAATTTGAGTATGATTGATATAGAAGAATATTTTTATTCGAAAAAAATGTAAATGTCTGTTGTATTAAGAAACTCAGTAATAATGATATTTGATTACTTACCACTACTTCAAATTAATAATTATAACGGTATTTGGTAGATCTGTATGTATGAGATTTTATCAATAACTACAGATATGATTTAGGCGGTGTTTCCCTTATATAATTTCTGTTAATATCCGTAAAATTTGTGACTAGATTTCTGTAGTCACTATTTCGTTATATCCTACCATGTTATGGTAGTTGGTTTCCATCTTCGTGGTGTTAAGCTCTACAACCGCTTTTTTATAGCGATATATTGAGAAATTTTTCAAAAACCGCGTTCTAAATTATATATTGTTCAATTATCTCTGAGCAGAGTCTGCTGAAGTAAGCCCATGTCGGAGTTTTTTCCGTAGCGATTGAAATAGCTCGCTTTACATAATACCAGTTCACACTCATTCTATTCTTGAATATTTGGATTCTGTACAGTTTGTAGTATACATGTTGTTTAAGGTGTGAAATAGTGGTAAACTTTGATCGATATCATTAACCGACGATATTGTTATTGCAAGAAGGCATTAAGTGACATATTCATTATTCTAAGATAAACGGTAATTTAGTTCGGATTAGTTAGTGGTTATGTTCATTTACCCATATTTGTATATAGCAAGCTACGTAACGCCTACAGTAAATTAAAAATTAGTGAGTTTTCGTATTTTGTAGAATATTTCAAAACGAACCCATTCAAGAAAAAAAACGTATTTAGTGATTTTTTTGCAGTTAATGAGTTCATGCAGTAAGCCGACGATAAATAAAAAATAATTAAAACTACACTTGACGTATATTTAGACAAGTCAATAAATATTTTATAGTTCTGAATTCAAAGTTATGTTTGTACGTCGTTATATCACGTGGCAACGCAGCGCTTATGTTTAAATTTTTTGTGTGTGAAATCTGGAATGATATAGGCTGGTTTTTATCCTGACATCTAAACAGGTTTCGACAGGGTAAATACCTTGAATAACATACTAAAAAGGTGTGTGCGCGATCTACTTGTGTGAAACTTCAGTAAAAATTAAAAATAATGAGATGAATATATATATATAGATATATATATTTGTGTCTCTTACCTGTCGTTTTTCCGTTGCACCCGTTTTTAAATCACAATGATTCTAAAGAAGTTTCACTTCAAAACTAAAAAGTAAAAATTAATAAAGATTAAATATTAATTATGTACTTAAACTTATAATTACTTCACGAGCAAAGAAAATTGGATTTGCATAGACTTCAAATCTGTTAGTGAATAGCACATGGAAGTAATAGGTTGTATATAATTTATATTAAATCTCTATTATTTTTACTTTTTATTTTTGAAGTCGGTTTTAAGTAACGTAGTTATTTTTATTTATCACTTTTTAGTTTATTGCTGATATGATTAAATTTAATAAAAATAAACATCGGTATAGGTGAAAATAGGTAAAAAATGATCATAAAGTAAAAAATAATAAGCCTATCTGAATTAAAATTTCATGGGACCAATTCGAAACTATTCCGCATCAAACGAAAAAAATTATTACTGATTTTCGTAATTATTTTTTTCAAGATCCATTTATCTTTGGTCCAGAAACCACTGTGAAATCGGTGTACATACCTACATAAAAAAATATAACGCCCGAATTGAGAACCTCGTCGTTTTTTTTAACTCGGTTAATAAACTCCCTTTAGGTCAGCTACACACATTCGGAATGAGTTCTTACGGAAAAACAAAAACGGAATTCTGTAAACATACATTCGTCTTTTTCAAATTCGAATAAAAAGCTTAGTTGGACGGTGCTAGTCATTAAGTTTACTCAATGAGTAGCATCGTCAAATAAATAATGTTCAATAAATTTGGGAAAATTGTGGCAAATTTTTGTCATTTTCTTCTAAAATGTCGCCAGATATAATCAAAAATATAGTGAACTAGCTGACTCAGCAAACTTCGTATCGCTTGACATTAAAATTAAAATGTAAAGAATAAAAATAATTAAAAAAACATTTTCCAGGAGACCAAATTGTGGATCTTAACCATTCTCGAATTCCCTTGAACACACACAAAAAATGTCATCAAAATCCGTCCAGTCGGATTAAGATTTGGCAACACTATCGCATTTTCGAACTCGATTGAGACTCATACAAAGTTTAAGGAAAGTTTCGTCCGGAATGCTATTTGTTTCGTTACACGATTCCGACCACACAGGCCGCTGCAGAAACTCGAATCTGAGAAATTCCGTAACGAAAATTGCTGATCGTGTGTTGTCTATTAAATTAAAATAACGCATCGAGCGTTCGAAATTGCGTTTCGTTAATATTTCTTCCCTTCACATTTTTTGATCTCTTTGACTAATTGAAAAATAGGTCAAGTGTGAAATTTGTTCTCGCGCATTTTCTTTTTTTTCAGGGTTCTTTTTTTCGTTGCTATAAAAATAGACCATTTTTTTACAAATCTTTTGATCTCAATTTGGGTCTCTAGTATAATAAATATAGGTATTACACGAAGCGAGAAGTAACAATATTAGCTAATTTAATGTTTACTTTTTAGTGTAATAATCAGCAAAGATAACATAACATAACATAAGATAACATAACATAAACAAATGAATTGAATTGAATTGAAGAGATATAACCGTCTCTACGAAGTTCAATTTAAACCTCGTTTTCTCTCTGAAGTTTAAGAGTTCGTAGCCAAATGGCAAATACGGAACTCTTATAGATTAAAAAAGGTCCGTCTGCTCGTTCATCCATGTGTTTGTCACTTTGTTACTAAACTATTAGAGCTACATAGTTGAAACTTCTTCGGTTTTGCATTCTGTGAACTGCTAGGCGCTCCCTATATAGAAACTAAAAAAAAGTATCTACACGCCCATATCCCCATAGAAATACACACAACAGGGGCCACTAAAAGCCGAAGACACCGAATCCCGCAATGTAACAGGTGGCAAATCTATCGTCAACCGGGCACACATCCAATCTCGCGCAACATTTTTTTTCTTAAAGATTTGGAAACACCACATCTTTTTGTTTTTGTTGCCCTACTCGGGATTCGAACCCGGGACCTCATGCAGTTAAGTCCAACACTTGGACCATTAGACAGCATAGGCGATAAAATATTAAACTAAATATATTTTTATCAAACCTGCTTAGTATCTACAGATAGGTTTTTAAAAATAACATTGAAGTTTCTCTAAAACGATTGACTCTTCAATCATCAATTGTTTCATTTACAATGTGCCAAAGAGTAAAGTAACTATCCATACAGGAACAATGTGCTAAAATTTTTGTCTCTTCCAGCCTCTACTAACTTCTGAAGTAAGAGGAATAATATCAAAGAATACAAATACTCTTTAACCAGAGTATTCTGCAAGTCTCAATAAAACCTTATATAATAATTAAACATGACGTTGTCAACAGTTTTTGAAAACTTTGAAAACTTCACACTCTTGCTAAAGATCAAAGAGTAAAGTAACTGTCCATAAAGGAGAGTAAAGTAACTGTCCATAAAGGAACTAAAGAGTATTTGTGAGAGTATTTATATTGATTTATATATTCTTTGCTTCACATTTTCAAAAATATAATTTTGTCATTGACACAAAATATATATCAACTTGGGAAAACAAAATTAGTTGTTGCTTTTAAACAGCTATAGCAACCACTACTTTATTTATTTTGTTTTATACTATCAGACACAAAATTCGATGAAGATTTTTTCATACAAACTAGGTACTTCATCATAGATTTATTAACTAAAATACTTTCTTAGTTCTATCAGGATATACGTACGTGAGTGTCTGTAAACCATTATAGTTTTTGACATTTTATATAATTTGGGCAATTAGTACCACCATGTTATCTATTCCTGCAGATAGGAAGTCAGTGCTCACCGTTTCCGATTTGCAAGTATGACGATATGTTATGGCAAGAACCGTAAGCTACTTGTCCAAGTATAACAGGTACCATACCTTTTCAACACTGGATACGACAAAAGCGAGCACTGACGCTCTGATGGTAGGAGTAGGTAATGCGTTTGTACCAATCATTGAATTGTAGCGCACTCCTAGTTATAATAATACACACTAGTGGAGTAGTTATGGTATCATCACATCCCGACATTGCCAAAATTGTTTTTGTTGACAAAAGATTTTTTTTGCATTTCCAACGTTCCATAACATTTGTATATTTGTAATTGTGATCAAGAATTTTAAAATTAATGTTTTTTTTGAGTTACGTTAAGCAGGCACGGCCCGTACCAGCTGCCAACTCCTCGGTGAGGTAATAGTATTTTTTGCTGGCAATCAATCAATTTTTACACAAAAATCACAGCATCTGCTTCTGTTTGAATTCCACAATAATGCATTTAAAATATTTTAATGGTTACAGGAAAATATTTAGCTACACAGGCAACTAGTTTACTGACTTCGTAAGCGCAAAATAGATTTTTATATAAACTTTCGTCCTCCATTTACACTAAATCCTTTGAGGGTTGATTATTGAAAAAATGCCAATTAAATTTCATTAAAATAGAGGTATCAATAACTAACACAAATATTCGTGTAATGTTAAAAAAGGAGTCTACATATCCCGTTTTTTCAAGGAGTATTTACCGTTTTGATACGGGTCCGCGGAGAAAATAGCCCATCTGTCATTCTGCCATGTAGCTCGTAAGGGGCGAGCACTGGTAAGATTTTTTTTTAACACTGGAAGGCAAACAGGCAGACGGATTTCCTGATGGTAAGAAATTCACGCCGCCTAGAGACACCAAAGGTGATAATGGTGCGTTGCCAACCAGAGGCCGGGATATTAGGCCTTGAGCAAAAGTAAGTTAACCGGCTACCTTACCCTCCGAACCGGAATACGTCATGACATTATGGCGGCAGGAATAGGTAAGGCGATGGTACCAATCCGGGTGAGTCGCTGCGAAACTCTACCACCTAGTCAGATGTCACGGTGTTAGGACGGAAAGCCTATGCTCGCCTTTTACGAGCTGACTGGCACAGGAAGGCAGATGGTCTATTCTGCAAAGGAACCCGGACCAACACGGGGATGAAAGATGGGTCATCCATATCAATTTATAGCAAAATTATGCATCAAGAACTTTTCTTGAAAAGGTCAAAAGGAAACGATCAATGATACACAAACTGTTATTCATCAAAATTTTTTTTTCGCCAACAAATTATACTCCTTGCGAAACTTTCGCTAACAAATAAACCAATCGTTAAAACATTTTTTTAACGCCGTTTTGCGGAATTAAGTTTAGTTCTCACCGCGAATTCTCTTTCATGTCTTCTACCGATTGAAAACGGGCACAAAGTGGTAATTTGAGTTCAGAAAAAGAAAGAAATCGGCTGAAGCCATACCTAATGAAATAAGGTGGTTGCAAAACCCAAGAATTTTCTTTCCACAAATCTGCCCATTTTTTGCTCTCTTAGGTTGCGATTCTACCAGAGAAGTGCGAGGATGCGTAGCGAGGTGTTTGTAAAGAACCAATAGAATCGTAACCAACAGAGCTGTGCTGATCGAGGCAGGTAAATTAAGTGATTCTATTGGTTCTTTAAAAACACATCCCTCGCTATACATCCTGGCACATCTCTGGTGGAAACGAAGCCTTAAACGCCGTATAACGCTCAAATAATATTCCTTATTTACCGTTTGACCTTTTGACAAGAATTCAGATTTCACAACATTGCGGTAGAAAACATTCAACGTGACTTTGACTTTTGAACAAGTTTAGCTTGGTTTTGTTAGGTTTCGGTTCAGTTGGAAGGCGCTAGGAAGCTTGGTAACTTGTATAACAAACTTGTAAACTTACATTTCGCCAACAGTGACCATGAGATTCGTAAATGTTGGGTCCGAATTGACTCTAGCATGTCCAAAGTGAGTCTCATGCGACTGCCTTTTTGGAAAAAAATCAGGTGTTTTAGGGCTAGTTAACCGGCATTTTGTTTCAAACAAAAATAATTCGTTGGTAGTTTCTATACTTCTTATCGTCGCTGCTTGGTGGAATTCCATCCTTGATACAATTTATTTACAAACACTAGTACTTTCCACAACATATTTTTTATTTTTTATAGTTTTGCCAACCGGTTTCGCTGTACAAGCATCATCATGTGGAAAGTACAATTGTGTGTAAATAAATTGTATCAATAATTCGTAGGAACGATACAAATAGACTTTTAAGATAAAGTTCGGCAGCTATCTCTGTTAAAGATGAATGTGGATTTTCAGTCACTGTTTCCTTCACTTCTGCGATGTTAACTTCAGTTGCAGACGTTAATGGCCTACCAGAGCGAGGCAAATCTTTCATCACATCTCGACCGCTTTTGTTCACTTTGTACCACTTATATGCACTAGTTTTTGATAAAGTGATTTCACCGTACGCCTTCTGTAACATTGTCATTGACTCGAACACGAAATTTCATTGGCGATGGAAAATTTAGATAAGCTTTTTGTTCGATTTCTTTTTCAATTATGAAATTCGCAATTCACACTGAATATGATATAACTAAAACAGCACTTTATCACTTAGTATAAATGAAAGTCGCTGCCTCTGTCCCTATGTCCTTTTGTATTTTAAAATCTTTAAAACTACGCTATGGATTTTGATGCGGTTTTTTAATATTAAAAGTGATTAAAGAGGAAGACTTATATGTATATTTCATAACCGCGCGAAGCCGGGACGGGCCGCTAGTTTAATATAAGTAACAGATGCAACTCAAACTCTGCGCCAAAATGAAATACAGTTGTGCCAATCTAACAACAGAGGAAAAATCTGAACCATAAATTTGGAACCATAAACAAAATATCCATACCTGATATTTTTAGACTGAATATTAGTTTATCGATAATCTGTTCTCGACCAACCTAGTGTGCATATAAAATTACATCAAAATCGGTACAGCTGTTTTGGAGGATTATGGTAACAAATACTGTGACACGATTTTAAAAATGGGTTTTGAAGGAGTATATTATCAGAGATAATTTTCTCTGGATGCGCATTAAGCAAAAGATGCGTACCTTGATTCTATATTACATATCACACAATATTATCTTACAATAGAATTTTCCATACAATCTGCTATTGAAAACCGATGAGAATATTAATCACTATGTGATACGACTATTAATTAATTAGATACTGTTATTAAAATGGAATAACTGTTTCAGTTAACATATTTCTATCTCAATCACACTCTTTTCTCCATTTATTATAATTACTACTATATATAATACATTCCCATAACCCATCCATACTCCATTTGAGAGCACTAACGTCTTTTATTTCGTCTTCTTATTACTGAGTTATTATTAATTTTTGTCATTAGAAATAATATTATGTATGAATAATTTTACCTGTTCCTAAATCTACAGCTTTTTTTTCGTGTTTTTACTGACCATATCGATGTTCTTTATCGATATCGGTGACACTTTCTAAAAATATCAATTGTTATATTTAACACTATATAAACATATTAAAATCATTATGAAGTTCGCATTGGAAATTCCTTTATAGTCAGTCAGTAGTCACTTTTTGATTTTACTCTTTGATTCGAAGTTTGGCGCATCGAGAGAAAAGGTGGTCACAGGCTCTTGTAAATTTTGATTTCCTTCAGCTATTCAATAAAATTAGTCAATTTTGGTGCATTTTGTACAATTTATTATGTACGGCTAAAGAGCACAAGTGAATTATTCGTGAAGGATTTAGTTTATCGTGTATTTCCTTGTTGCCGCCTAGCGAAATGAACTTGAGTCAGGCGGCCACCGCTATGACTCTATGACGACTTGTAACCAATTTTAAATAATTGAAGCTCTGTTTTGTCGCATCAGGTTATTCGATGCAAACAAAACCTTCACTGGGATCTCTCAGTGAAGGTTTTGTTGGTTGGCATCTGCCAAAGTCTATGCCAAAAGCTGAAAAAAAATGTTTACGCTAAATATAGCGTAAACGTAGCGTAGCATAGTAATAACATTACTTACTTTGGGGTTAGACTTGTGTAACTTGTCCAGGGATATATTTATTTACTTGCGAGATAATTTGTGAAGAAGGCACCACACCTATCTTATGTGAAAATTGAACCGGTTAATTTTTTAAGTTTTTGTTGCGCTTTCGCTACAAAAAATCAAAAAAATGCATTCTGTTCTTTTTTGTATATTAGCACAGTGCGATCGAGCCTCCCTATGAGTGCAAGCGCGCTTGTGTTAGATGGAAATGATTGACATGTATTTTTGAAGGAACTTAAAAAAGTACAACAAAAATAGACATTAGTGCTAGAGTCCCTATTATTAGTTTTTGGCGCTTTACTCGCCCGCGTCTTTTTAATAATTTATATGATTACTTTGAACATCGCCTCTACTGGCAAATAACTATATTTTCAAATCAAAATTGCTATAGATTTCGGTACGTAAATTACTGAGTGTAATCCATATAACTCGTGGTAAAGGTTCAGACTCCTTAGTATGAGTTTACGGCTTGTCACGTTTACTATTCTTGCTACCGTTTCTGTAAATTATTTGTATGAAAACTTTGAACAGCGCCTCTTTTGGTAATTAAGAGAAACACATTTTTTGAACAAAACAGACATAGAATTCGACACGTAACTTACCGAACGTAATTATATCAACTCATGGGTATGGCTCAGTAACATGATATTGCCATTTGCATTGCGAATTAAATTAGTTTAAGTGGCGTATCTTGGGACTCGTGAGATAGTCTGGACTCTAAACTAAAAAAAAATGTTAATTTTGAAAAGGCTAACAATTGCTAGTATTTTTATTATGTGTCTTATCTGGTACTTGTCAGAATTATGTTAGAAAAAAATGGTCACTTCTTTTTAGGTTTTTTATTTTATTAAATAGTATAGAATGTATAATAATAGTTTTTAATTGACGATGGCGAATTATTATTAAATTGCACTTTCTTTTAAAAACCTTTAGTCAGTTCTGATTAACCACGAAGCTGAAGTAACAATATCCATGGTCTGCCAGTAAAAAAATTGCCAGCTCTGCCTGAGGAAAATACATCTCTGAGGGAAAATACATCTGAGGGAGATATCGTTGAAATTGGTTATAGGACCTGCACTTGCTACTTTTGCATCTGTCGTTAGTAAGCTAAAAAGTGGTGATTAGATTCTTGTTACTATAAGTGTACCTAACTGTTACAGCAAGTGTACCTATTACTTGTTCTATTACAGTAATTTATATAATTCTTTTCCCCGTGTTGGTCCGAGCTCCTTAGCCAAATAGACTATCTACCTTCTTGACTGGCAGCTCGTAAAAGGCGAGCATAGGCTTACCGTTACTAACACCGTGACATCTGACTAGGTGGTAGATTTTCGCAGCGACTTACCCGGATTGGTACCACCGCCTTAACTACTCTTGACACTATTACGTCCTATGCTTACGGCAAGCATGTTACGGTTACGGTTTGGAGGGTTAGGTAGCCGGTAAACTTACTTTTGCTCGAGGCCTAACATCCCGGTTTCAGGTTAGCAACGCACCATTACCACCTTTGGTGTTTCTAGGCGGCGTGAATTTCTTACCATCAGGAAATCCGTCTGCTTGTTTGCCTTCCATTTTCATTAAAAAATAGTAAATAAAAAAATAATAAAGCGTATTTGTTACAGTAAGCAGCTGTCTTTACCAAGATGGAGGACAAAGGAGAGACCGTCCGCTTGCAACAAGTTGAAACGGGGAACAACTCCTCGCCTTTGCCAGTAAAGTGAGTTCCTTTATTTTAAATACCAGAAGAAGTCAAGCAAACAGACGGGTTCCCTGATGGGTGCCTTGTAAATACCAAAGATTTTATAGGTGCGTTTCACTTCTCATCTTGTGATGGCAAGATTATTGTTTTTACCGACTTCGGCTTCGAAACTAGATAATAATAATATAATAGGGTAAATCCGGAATATATGTCCAATATATGGTGGCTCATTTTTACTGTAGGAAAGTTAAGGATAATTGAAATATGGTGACAATTTAATTTGACAGGACTAGGTATCATTTTTGGTTCAATTAAAAAATTGAAACTTATAATATCAGGCCAGAACATTTACAAGAGATATCACAGATGTTAAGGCGGGGATTCTCATCACATTGTGGGACATAGTGCCTGGCTAGTAGTGGATGCCCAGGTTGTACTCCTGCCTACTTCTTCGGGCATATGTGCCTATTTCTCTTTTAGAGACCTTACAAAATTTAATAGATTAAGTAAATGAACAGGCGACGAAGACGTTACATCCTTAAGTTAGAAAATCACTAATGTATTGTATCAATTTTAATATCTGAGTGTATTCTTTTTTATCACCAGGGACGATGCGGAAGATGACTACGACCCTCACCTCCATCGCCAATTGTCAAAACCAACCAAGTAAGTATCAGAACGATGTCCTACTAAAAACTGTAACTATTTTCTTAAATCTTAATTGGCTTTGTGGTCTAGCGGTCCAGGTGTTGGACTTGACTTGGCAACGATAAGAAAATGTGGTTTCTACAATTTTCTAATAAAAAAAATGTTGTTCGGGATTGGGTGTGTGCCCGGTTGGCGAGAAGGGCGCAAAGATACTTTTTTTAAACACTATAATAAAGCTAGATAAGTACAATAAATATATTATCTTTAAATCCCCAGTTTTTCCCCGTGTTGGTCCGGGCTTCTTTGCAGAATAGACCATCTGCCTTTCTGGCCAGGCAGCTCGTAAAAGGCGAGCATAGGCTTATCATCACTAACACCGTGA
>NJDD01001014.1:147311-178869 GCA_002245505.1 Calephelis nemesis | reverse complement strand
TTTCCGCCAGAAAAAGGCAAACCGCCATACTCAACGAAGGAGAAAACGTTTATCCAATTCCAACAATAAAAATTACTCCAAAAGTTTATAAAGTAAATAAGAAGGGAAATGGAATAAACGGATCAAAGTAACGAACTTGAAAACTAACAACAGTATTGATATAACAAAAAGATTCGATGCTCAAAGGTGAAAGTGATTTCGAAAGCCTTTAATAGAGCATAAGCTGACCACCTTCAAACATTTACTTCCGGGCGAAGAGTAATATAGCCTCGTTGGTCGAGTGGCTAGCGTACACGTCTAACTACATCGACAAACCGCGAGGCTTGGTCCCGACGAGATGTCTGCATTTCCGGGTCTGGGTGTTTGTTAAATTTGTTCTGGTATATGTTTAAGTATTTCTATGAATCATTGACTAACACCCATAACACAAGCATATAATTTGCTTACTTTGAGGTTAGGTTCGATTTGTGTAGCTTGTCCTGAGATATTTATTTTTAATTATTTTAAATGTTTTTGAGAGTTTTATCATTATTCAATAAAGCCTTTACATGAGACAATACCACGGTTTAATGACTCGTTTTTGCAATATTACAGTTATGTACACCGACAAGCCCCGCTCGAAATGTTTGCTAAGTATATCTTATACTCAACTCGTGCTAAACTGTCCGTATGTTAGCAATTACGAACCGTGAGTGACTGCCGTTTTCTAAAACAATGCTTGTAAGTTCATCACCCTGTTTGCGTATTGTTAAACGTTAGTTATGAATGCACGTTTTTTTATGATATTGGAAGCCAAACAAGCAGATGGATTTCTTGATAGTAATAAATTTACGCCGCCTAAAGACACCAAAGGTGGTAATGGTGCGTAGCTAACCTGAAGCCGGGATGTTAGGCCTCGAGTAAAAGTAAATTTTCCGATTACCTTATCTTCCTAACCGGAACACGTCAATGGCAAGCACTGACATGCCAGCAGGAATAGACGAGACGGTGCGAGTCGTTGCGAAACTCTATCACCTAATCAGTTATCACTGTGTTAGTGATGGTAAAGCTTTTGCTTGCCTTTTACGAGCTGCCTGTCAGAAAGACAGATTGTCTATTCTGAAAAAAAGCCCGGACAAACACGGGAAAAGAGCAGTGAATTTCTTACTTCTTATGGTACTTTTACTGCGAGGGGTCCCATAGTATCTTTGGGACATCCCTTGCAGTGTTGTACAATTATACTTAAATCGAAATATCTGAAGCTGTAGTTTTTTTTTTCAGCAAAAACGTTCTTGGGTATGGGGAGAAGACCCACCTGAACCAGTTACTCGACCATATCCAACGTTTCTACCAGTAAGTTTTAGCGCTTTTTTACATGTTTCTTCCACTTTTTTGGAATGGCTAAAAACTTCTAAACTTACGTCAGTCAGGACACGTGACCTGATCGAAAATTCGTAAGACTTAATATGGAGAGTAAACAGCCGACGCGTCGAAGGAGAGGAAGTATCCCTCTCTCTTTCTACGGCGCGGCGAAAATGTGTGCCTGCACCTGCTGTTTCGTTTAGACGGCGCAGGGCACTTGCGTGAATGTTCATGCTACACACAAACGATAACGAATGATGATCGTTGTCACATAAATGATAGTACTTTCATACGGATAATTAAAGCAATTTCGACAAATTTATTCCCTAACCATTCCAAAATATCAAAAATGCACAATGTTAATTATTCAAGTTTTAACTTCCGCCCGGCACTCTCGGAGTGCAACCCGTCGTTTTTTTATGTAAGTATTGATGTCAATGCTATGAACTATTATTAATAAATTTTACAATAGAAATATAATATATGACATTAGAGGACATACTTAGCTACTTTTTATCTCAACGAGTTCGTATGGGATAGGATAAATAAGTTTATACACCGAGAAACAAAAAGTGTTTTCGAAAATGTCTTCGTAACTCACTTAAAAATATTTTTCTTGTCTCTGGTTTCTTTCTCTGGAGAAAAACTATCCTTAGAGGTCAATGAGAATAGTAGCCAACCAAAACCAACCAACCAACCAATGAAATTGGAGTACTGCTTTGGTTGGTTTTGGTTGTATCTATGGTTGTGCTTTGGAAGTAGTTTTTAGTTTATAAACGATGGTGTCAGATACTGAAATATCTTTTTACCAACACCTAATGTTATATTTTATTACAGTATATACAAAATGTGACCATTGAAACAACTGAAGCACCTGATCCTTGTCCAGTAGTAATGCCACCGACGCCGAATTTTTTTACTCGAGGTCGAAGAATAAGCGAAGCAAGTAAGTTGAAAAATCTTTCAGGTCCTATATGTAGAATAGATAGTCAAAAAGCTTGTAAAAAAGGAGCATAAGGTAAACGATCGTTACCAACAAGAGCACTTGTGGTATATTGCTGTGCAGTAACTGATTGTTTACTGCCGCAATAATGATACTGGGACATGGACCGGAGGGTAGGGTTTCCTTAGGCAATGGTTGTATCTTACCATCTAAACTCTAAAGCGTGGTGTGCTTTTTAGCTGTCGAGAACCACAAAATAAATAAATTGTAAAAATAACTACATTAATTAAAACCGACTTCAAAACTAAAAAGTGAAAAATAACAAAGATTGAATGTTAATTATATACTACCTATAACTCATATTTGCTATTTACTGATAGGTTTGAAGTTGGTGCCAATCCAATTTAATACTTACTTATAAAATAATTTTTGAAGTGAAAAATTCTTTAGCGGCGTTGTGCACTTTTTTTGAATGGGTAAAAACTTCTAAACTCGTGTCAGATCGTCAGAACTATAATAACACGGCACGAGATCTAAAATAAAACGTAGATTTATTGCCGTTATTGTTTTGCTTACATATTTCCAAAGAGTATATAGGATGCGCAATGGATAAAACACCGCAATATACCTACCATTACATTCTCACAGATAGCAGATATGTATAATATCAACAGACATTGCTCCATTTGTTCCATTTTGAAAATAAGCTTTATGTGGAAACGAGCAATGTTCGATGTACAGATAATGTGATGACGCTCCTAGCACACACGTAGTCTTATTTTAGCGATTTTTTTGTCAAAGCCAAACGCAGGTTATTGATAAGAAAATAATATTTGTGCATAAATGATAATACTTTCATACTGATAATAAAAGCAACTCGTGCAAAATGATTCCCTAACCATTATAAAATATCAAAAATGCACATCGTTAATATTCAAGTTTTAACTTCTGCCGCCATCCCGAAGCGCAATCCGTCTTTTAATTTGAGGCTTGGCACCAACTTCAAACCTATTAGTAAATATCAGATATAAGTAATAGGTAGTATATAATTAGTAATTAATCTTTATTAGTTTTTACTTTTTAGTGTTGAAGTCGGTTTTAATTAACGTAGTTATTTTTATTTCATACTTTTTATTTTATTGCTGACATGATTAAATTTAGTAGAAATAGAGATCGGGATAGGTGAAAATAGGTAAAAGATGCTCATAAAATAAAAACTTATGGGCCTACCTGAATCAAATTTGTATGAGACCAATTCGAAATTATTCCGCATCAAACAAAAGAAGAATTACTTAAATCAGTTTTGAAATCACGGATAAATCGGTGTACATACATAAAAAATATACTGGCCGAATTGATAAACTTCTCGTTTTTTTAATTAGGTTAATTAACAAATGATTTTCCTGTGATGATAGAGTGCTCTGCAGGAACTTGCCGGGGTAGGGCTTGCTGTCATGTTTAGATCCGGAGAATAGGGTAGCCGGTAGACTTGTACAATAAGCCAGCCTCAGGATAGCTATGCACCCGTAGCGTTTGTGGTATAGATTTTAATTATAGCGTGATTATAACAAGTTTTTATTTAACCAGCAATGTAAATATACATATTTGTTATGTAAATATAATATTAACTGGTTCGGATTTTTAATAGGGGTTATAAGTTTGAAGTTTCTCTCTTCCTCTCTTTTCGAAGCGTTTTTCAGGCTTAATTGATCGAGATACTTATAGCTAGACTACATTAAGTTTTATCGGGATCAATCAAACATTTTAAAGTTTAAAGTCATTTGCGTACTCGTTATGGAGATTATATGGCAATAGAAGCGGTAAGTGATTTCTGAAATTCCAAAAGAATATTCTGTCGTATTTGGGTTTATTCAACCCGTCTTGAGAAGTTGTTTCTCTACTCTATACTTGACCGGTAAGCCGAGTGGTTAGCTACTTATCAACTACGAGGCTAGGATTCGATTTCCAATGGGATCATTTATGTATGTGTACATTTATATCTGTATTTCCGGGTCTGGGTGCTTATTAAATTTGTTAAGGTGTTTATTTTAATATTTCTATGTCAATACAACTAATAAGATCGGAAACTAGCACCCGTATCATGTGCAAATAATTTGCTTACTTTGAAAGTAAAATCATTTTATGTCATTTGTCGAGGAGTATTTATTATATATTTTGATTTTACAGAATGCTTGGAATATATCTGGGGATTGAAAACTAGAGAGGAGGTAGAAGCAAAAAAACAACAATGTGAGTACATTATAGTACATGCTCCGTACGTAAAATAAGTATTTTCACGCCCAAATATTGAAGAGGTAGGCAAAGTCACAACCAGGGTACCCACGAGGAGCCGAATACATTAAGACTAAAGAAGTCCTAGAATGGCATAGATAGCGGCAAGCCTATTGCAAACCGAAAACATGTCCATTCCCGAGCAACTTAATTTTTATTAAAACTTGAAACCTCCAATATGGTCTAGCGGTCCGGCGTCGGAATTGACTACTTGAGGTCCCGGGTTGTAAAAAAAAATTGAAAATGAGTATTTTCAATTTTCTATAAAAAATAACGTTGCCCAGTATTGGATATGTGCCCGGTTGGCGATAGGTTTGCAACCTATCACATCGTTTGACTTAGTGTCTTCGGCAAGTCGGCGTGCCTTTGTTGTGCGTCTGCTACTCCCTTGAGGGATATGGGCGTGAAGATACTTTACTTTTAAAATAATCGTGATGACTGTACTTAAACAAATAATTAGGGGTGTCAATATTTTTGAAGGATTTCGTTTTTTAAATAATACCTAGTTTTTGGTGTCAGTATATCTTCTAATTCTGGCAAACGTTACATAAATACGTTTGTAGAAATCAGTCCAACTAATTTCGAGAAGTACGATTACAAACACCGTGACTAAAAATTGCCGAAAAAAACAGAATGTTCTTCTTTTCATACGAAGTCTAGTTGTTGGTAACGGTGTCTACTTAGTATTTCTAGAAAATTTGTAGATTATGAATAATCTCCTCTTATTGGTTTAAACTTACGAAGGTTTTCGAATAAAATCTATACTAATTCTATAATTCCAATAATCTATACTAATCTATATAAAGCTGAAGAGTTTGTTTGTTTGAACGCGCTAATCTCAGGAACTACTGGTTCGAATTGAAAAAATATTTTTGTATTGAATAGACCACTTATCGAGAAAGGTTTTAGGCTATATAACATCACGTTGTAACTATTAGGAGCGAATAAGTAACGGAAAATGTTAAAAAAAAACGGGGAAAACAGTTCAAGATACCAAAAATATATGTATGAAAGAATTATTCCTCTTGAAATGATCTAAAAAATGTCCACAACGGAATATATCTATCTTTTAAATGATGCCCAAAATAACTATTCCACGCGGACGAAGTCGCGGGAAGAGCTAGTTCAATATCATTGTACAGTAACTTTTTTTTATACCAGGTTTCAGTAAACACAATCAGGAAAATGGCATAATCGTGACGCAAGCTATTGGGGGGAGGATTACGGAGCCTGGAGAGTTCCCGCATATGGTATGTTCTTTCATTGTTTAATAGGACAAAAAATACTACCAAAGAGCATGGGGTTTTCATGAGAGTGCTAATAAATATGTCTTACTAACAAGACCACTGGTCATAGAATCCTATCAGCAACTTGTCCGGGTATGGTACTGTCTATATCAATATCATGTTGCATGTATGACTTGCACAACAGTAGTGTTGGGTCTATGTCACTGTCATGTTGCGGTCCGGATGGTGGGGTAGTCGGTAAACTTGCACTATAAGCCTAACATCCCGAACATAGGAAAGCGACAAACCTGTAATATCTTTGATGTCTTTCTCTTTCTATTACGATCAGATACCTGTGCTTGTTTGTTGTCTTTAAACTTCATCTTATTAGACTTTGTCTATTTCAGGGTGCACTAGGCTGGCGCGCTGCTGTGGGTACTTGGGTCTTCAAATGTGGAGCTTCATTGATCAGCTCAAAGTTTGTATTGACAGCTGCTCACTGTTCAAAGTCGCCACCAGACACAAACCTGGCTGACACAGTCCCGGAAATAGTGAGACTTGGTGACAAGAATATTATAGATCAGGTACTCATTTTGCTAGAATTTTATAGCGACCTGAGACTATCTGACTGAGTCTTCAACGAGACGAGAGTTTCGTTGCGACATTTTTTTTGTTTACTTGCTGCTCCAGTAACTTCGTTCCACCCTTGGGAAAAATTAAAATGTTGTTTTTTCCTAGTTTCCTCATAGTCGAACGGTATAAAATGTATTTTATATCCGTCTCCAGGTTCTAAGCAACATCCCTATCAATTTTAAAAAGCAAATTGGTTCAGCTGTACTTGATTTATAATTAGGGTAACTAACATAACTTTCTTTCATATATTATATAGATATATTATTAGTGTACGAGGTTCTGGTTTGTCTTCATTTGTCACATTTCCTGTGAAAGTGGAGTAAAATAACTTATGTGACATTTTATTAACCAAAGTTAGACCCATTGATATAAAATCATATTATGAACATAAGACAATCATGAAAATAGTGTAAATAATCTACAAGTGTGTCTAAATTTTCTACTGACTACTGCCTTGGAGAAAATTATATAATAACATAGAAAATATGTATGTATTCGTGTATGCTACAAAATACCCGACGGCATTAATCCTGACGGGAAAAAGGCATGTCGTTTTAAAATACACAAACGATACACATAAATGAGTTTCTTTTGATAAACGAATGGCGTTTTATTATATGGACTTAAAAGGTGACAATAATTGTTTGTTACCTTGGTCTTACCAGCTACTTCATCAGAACCTAAAATACGACAAACGTAACTGAGGATACGACAAGAATCCAAACCAAGTACTCACTTGGTTGGTGACTACTCAGTCACGACACTTTACTATCCAGTAGTATTTAATAAAAATACTAACATCAGATTTATTTTCAGTTTGCCAACGGACAAGATCCATTCGACGTGAAGATCCTAAAAATAATTACACACCCACAGTTTTCACCCCCTAAGAAATATTATGACATAGCCCTGGCAGAATTGGCACAGGACGTCAAATTCACAGGGTTTATTCAGCCAGCATGTCTATGGTCTAACTTCGATACACGGAATCTTGGCACCGGAGCTACCCTTACAGGGTGGGGAGTTATTGAAACTGGTTAGAGACTATTAACTATTAAATTTGAAATAAGTTCAGTTCTTTCTGTCATTTAAAAGGCTTTTTTATAATTTGTTTTATAATACTGGAAGGCAAACAAGCAGACGGATTTCCTGATGGTAAGAAACACACTCCGCCTAGAGATACCAAAGATGGTAATGGTGCGTTGCCTACCTGAGGCCGGGATGTTAGGCCTCGATCAAAAGTAAGTTTACCGGCCATCTACACTCCGAACCCGAATACGCCATATTGGCAAGCGCTGACGATATGGCGGCTCTTATATGTAAGGTGGTGGTAGCAATCCAGGCAAGTCGCTGCGAAACTCTACCACCTGGTCAGAAGTCACAGTATTAGTGACGGTAAGCCTATTCTGTAAAGTACATATTCTATTCTGTAAAGGAGCCTCGACCGAGACGAGGAAAATTGTGTAATTCATAATTTTTTTCACTATAGCTGGTAGAACTACATCACCGGAACTCCAGGCTGCAGATGTGGACGTTATTGATTTGGATGAATGTAATCAGCTGCTAAAAAACTATTGTAATAGACTATGGTGTGGAATCCAGCAACATCAGATTTGCGCTGGAAAACTAGCTGGAGGTGTTGATGCTTGTCAGGTAATGTTTATTTAAGTGTGCAAGATTATTAGTAACTATCTGAGCCAACAGACATTATTGTGCTCTAACATTTTTTTTTCACTTGAACAAGTGTCAACAACAAAAACGAACCACAACATTAATACGTGAAGCAAAAACTTGGGAACCCTTTTTACAAAAAATTGGCACACTTATAGTTTATCTACGTAGAAGTGCAGAAGGCTAAATATTTTTCAATAATAGTGCTTATAGAATGCATTAAATCTAAAAATAAAATATTACCCCATAACTGTCTTAATTATGCTCCAATATAAATAATAAAGTTAATATAATTCGTAAACTAATGTGTAATAAAAAAATACTAAATAATAAAACATTTTTGAACTGCAGCGCCGCCGAATGTCTCTATTCTATTGTTGCACTCGATTGTACCTGCGTCAGACTACTGACTTGATGAACTTCGCGTGATGTATTGTGCAACCTTCACAGACTGACTGACGCGTTACTCGGCGTCGACAGGCATTTGAATAGTACCTTCTTGCCTTAAAAAACCAATATTAAATAAGTAAGTAAGTATCTTCACGCACGTAGGCGGAGGCACAACCAGGGCACCTACGGCTAGCCGAAGATACTAAGTCCCACAGTGTGATAGGTGGCAAGCCTATCGCCAACCGGGCACACATATATCCAATCCCCGGCAACGTTTATTTTATTACAAAATTGAAAGTGTACATTTTCTAATTTTTTTTGTAGCTTGACCCGGGGATCGAAACCGGGACCTCAAGAAGTCAAGTCCGACGCCGGACCGCTAGACCACAGAATCAGAATCAGAATATTCTTTATTCACACGAACCATACAAGTGGTATTTGTGCGCGTCGACATTTTTTTAAAGACAGAGACAGAGGCGATTATATTAAATCATTATATGTTTTGTGCAACCACGTCAATCCCATCGCTTGACATCTTTTGTGTCTTTAATTAATATGCAGTATAAATTTGTAACCATAAATACATTAAGAAATTGGGTTCCAGAAATAAATAAATATAAAATTTCAGGGCGATTCCGGAGGACCTTTACAAATAAAGATATCGCTACCATTCCGCACCCAAGTCAAGATGCATTATATCATCGGAGTGACGTCATTCGGCATTGGATGTGCTCGTGCTAACTTACCAGGCGTCTACACAAGAGTTTACAGCTTTTTGGACTGGATTGAGAGCATAGTTTGGAGGTATTGAAGTTCTGAAAGGCTTTCATAGATTTTGTTTATTCTAATATACAATGATAACGACATCCAAAAATGTTTGGGAAATATTCCAAATAAATTAAAACCTTTCTGACACTGTATCTTATTTTCAAGCCGATTCTTTTTAAACCTGAGGACAAAATGAGAGGTGTTATAACTTTAAGGTGTCTACGTATATATTTGTATACCTCTCTGTGGCATCATAACGTGAATCGTCCGATTTCAATAAGTTTTTTTTTAAAACTGTCGTGATTGACATGGTTATTAACTAGTATTATTTATAATATGTTAATTAATTATTTGTAATATATTATTTTTGTATTTATTTGATAGTATTATATTAGTATTTATTTCTAATGAATATGTTTTATTGGGGTTCATTGATTTCATAATTTCATTGACATAATTTAATCCTAATTTTTTTTCAATAATCTTTGCCAAAACTCTCAGGTAACCATCTTCATATTTCAAATAACCATCTTGATTATGTCAGCTTTTAAACGAAAATTAATAACATTTTCTTTTATTGAGATGATCATATAAAGATGACAATGTGTCTGGTCTAAAATGGATGAGACCTTTCGCAGGGTGACGTCTGCTCCTTTAGTATTCAACGTGGGAAGCAAGCTTAAGGATTGTAGTAAATAGCACCTTATAGTAATATACAGTATGATAAGGAATCTCCAGCTGTCCAGGCATTCTGAATACGGAATATGGATGGATAAGCATTATTACCATTGTAGAAATTGAGCTTCTTAGGATATTATAGACCTACTGTTTTCTTACCAAGCTGCTTGCAAGAATAACCATAGGTTTATTTGTTACTAATACTGTGACCATGATTTTGAGATGGTTTTGATTACTACATTTGCCGTTTTACTTACCGACACGGAATAAAGTATTCCAAGGTTCAACCCGTTATCATAGTTATTATTACAATGTGATACAGACCGTAATGTTAACTAAATTTTACTCCTACGTTAGTCCATGTTTATTAATAAGAAGGTTGATGTCTATAAACGATGGTAAGAAATACCGCCAGAAAATCAGCCTGCCTATTTTCTTCTCATAAAAATAATTGTTATTTTTGGAGTGAAAACTTCATTAGCGGCGTTGCGCACTTTTTTTGGAATGGGTAAAAACTTCTAAACTAGCGTCAGAACACGGGACCCGATCGAAAATTCGTAAGATGGCTTAGGGCACTTTCGCGAATAAAGCCCGTCACACACGTAGCTATAATATATATTAGTATGCCTTGCCTTTCTATGACGTTGGTGGCGTCATAGAAATATATATTATAGTTGCGTGTGCGGTCGCTTGAATATTTGTATAGAAAATATATTTTAATATGTCTTGCTATAGTTCATATTAATATATATTATAGCTACGTGTGTGATGGGCTTAAGACGGCGCAGAGCGCTTGCGCGAATGTTCGTGTTGTCATGTTTGTGTACGATAGCGCAATAAATGAAAATTGTATTCTACCATATAAATGATGGTACTTTCATACTGGTACTTAAAGCAATTCGTGCAAAATTATTCCCTAATCATTCCAAAATATTAAAAATGCACAACGTTAATATTCAAGTTTTTACTTTTGCCGGCACTCCCGGAGTGCAACTCGTCGTTTATTTTATCTCATAAAAATAAAAATCGTTCTAACAAAGAAATAAGGTGCTTTATTGTATAGTTTCATTTAATTTGTGTATTTTTTTCTTTCCGAAACCTTTCCAAAACGATAACAGTTCGTCTCCACCATCACCCCAAACGATTTTTTCGATCCAATCAACGTAACTAGAAATACGAGTGTAAACACCAGCTCGGCTTTTTTTCGGGCATTCCAATCCAAATGAGGTGATACCAAGCAATTGATACATTTTACCCGTTGTGTTCAGAGGGATTTGTATTTGTAGTGGTCCACCGGATTCTCCCTGTAAGAAGCATTTAAATTAAGAACCCGATATATCCTCTTGATATTATTGCGAATTTTTGTAAAAATGTTTGAAACTCGTTCACCCAAAAACTGCAATACAGGTTTAGATAATACCTCATTATTATAAAAAATATATCAAAGTAATATATAGACTACAATTTGTAAAGAAAAGTATTTTGACGTTCATATCAACAAAGAGGTTGACAGAGGCACAGATACTGAGTCCCATAGTGATTATTGGCAAGCTTATTACCGGGCACACACCCAATCCCGGCAAAGTTGTTTTTTCATAAGAAAATTGATAATACACATTTTCTATTTTTGTTTTGTGGCCCGAACCGGGAAACAAACCCGAGACCTAAAGAAGTCAAATCCGACTCCGGACCGTTAGACATAAGCGATAAAATTAAACAAAGTCCAGTGAAATTTTAAAAACTGAGGAGCCAGTAACACGTTAGTTCCAGTTTCATTAAATATACCTTTAAAAAAACTTAGATGGAGTAAATCTTAAAATATAGCTTTAATATGCTATCACTGATTTGTTAGAGAACTTTTAAGGAAGAACATTTTTGTCACACCTACATGATTTTTAGTGACTGACGCGGTTCATGCGACGGATTCTCTAAAAATAAAAATATTTTGGGCTAGGTGCTGACTCTGAAGATAAAGTTTTATATATCATAGTTTATTTTTTTTTGTGTCAAGAGTCCCCCAAACCGGCGTGTTTGTATGAAAAGGGTAATGAATGTGAAGGAAGCGAGACAGGTTTGTCAGGATCGTGAGGTCTGGCACTCGATACTCTCTGCCTACCACTTAAGGGACTTGGCTTGAAGATATGTTGTATGCATTTTTTTTTATCCTCAGCGCTAGATAAGTTTGTGAAATTTTCAATCAGTCTTTTCCATCTCTCAAAGTATATGAAAACTCGTTTAAAGTTTCCGATGTGTAGATGTAGATATTTACCAATATAATAAACGCGTGTTATAACTGTAAGCCGATGATACCAACCCAGGTGAACTTCATCTAGAAACCGCCCAGAAACCTAGATTTGTCTTACATACATATCTTCACGCCAAGTCTCTTACATGGTAGGCAGAGAGTATCGAGTGCCAGACCTCACGATCCTGACAAACCTGTCTTGCTTCCTTCACATTCATTACCCTTTTCATACAAACACGCCGGTTTCGGAGACTCTTGACACCACCCTCGGATAATATCCGATTGATCTGATCGTTAAATGTCAGCCTTGGTCTCCCCGGGTACCTACATCCATCCACATTCGCATTGTATATCTGCTTTGTCAATCTTTCATCTGTCATTCTTTCCACATGCCCGAACCAGCGGAGCATGCCCTTTCGCATTTTAACACCAACACTTTCTTTCAATCCCACTCTTTCTTGGATCTCACTATTACGAATGCGGTCAGCGAGCGTTACCCCACAGATTATCCGTAGTGCTCTCATTTCGACCGCATTTATCCTACTTTCATGATCTTTCTGACATACCCAACTCTCGCTTCCATACAATAACGTTGGGATAAGCACAGAGTTATGCAAAGCGAGTCTAGCTTTTTGACTCAAAACCTCACTTTGGAATAGCTTACCCAACGCTCCATTCACACTATTCCTTGCACTCACTCTCTTCTCTTCATCCGCGGTGTACCTTCCATCCCTGCTAAAAGCACAACCAAGATATACAATTTCATTCACTTGTTTCAGCACTACATCATCAACCAAAACTCTTACATCCGTTCTGGCTACATCTCTTTCAAATACCATTATTTTGGTTTTCATCGCATTCAAATGTAAGCCCCTTTCTTTACAATCTTCTTTCATAACTGTGACCAGTGTTTGCAAATCAGTTGGTGTAGAGCCCAAAAGTACAGCATCGTCTGCATAAAGGTTTGTCTTATTAACAAATTGTTGATTTGTTCTTTTAAAAGTAACTAAAATCTTAATTATGTTTCATAGTAAATAATTGGATACCTGACAAGAATAATTTCCTCCAGGTAGTGTACCAGCGCAAATTTGGCTATGTGCGAATCCACGCCAGTTACGACACCTGTACCTATTTAGGATGTGGTTGCAAGTTCGAGACTTTATTATGTTGATGTTGCCAGTTCGCAGTATTGTTGGTGACTCGCCTAGAAAAGAGTAAAAAACGTCAGATTTAAGTGGGCTCCATCATGGAGCGAGTGGTACTTAAGCATATCCCAAGAATAACTGGCTATTTCTGACACGTATTTACTCACTTGGCTACCGCTTATGCTTTACCTGGACGAAAATATAAGAAAAAGTAAGAAAATATAAAAACCTGAGCGTCTTATTGCAAAAAGTATTTGCTAGAACTACCTACATACCACTAGCCAGAGAAGAGAAAACTCCTATCAGTTTTAAGAGTAAGAGAAGCCTAGTAAGAAAACTGTGAGTTTTATTTAATAATATTATAGGCATACTATGAAGACCAATACTGAAAAATACCTTCTAATAGATATGCTTTTAATAAATACCGTTTTCAGTCCTCCCCCAACCGCTCCAAGACACCTCCTTGCCTATCATATGCCGATCAGCAGTTCTAGATATACACGCTGGTTGCACGTTAGGATGAAACACTAACGGTTGCTCCATTTCAATCAGCGCAATATCGTTGTACTTCTTCGGTGATCTGTACTCCGGGTGGACAATGATTTGCTTGATTGGCAATGCACCACGAATGTTGTCAGACTAAAATTAAAAAAAATAGGCAGAGTAAATTGCAAAGACTCTCTTAAATTATTGGTTATAATATTATATTTTCATCATAAAGCTTATTATTTTCTATGATACAAATCGGAGGAACAGTTTACCACTTAAATATTTTTTTAACAAAAGTTGTAAGGTAGTTTTAGCGTCCTGACAAACATATAGATTTTGTTAGTATACTTCTTCTTAATCAGGGCGATTGTTGTTTATGCTAACTAAAATATGAGTTATAAAATTTTGTTCTATTTTTAAAATACGCAATGTAAAGCGAAAAATGAAAGAGCAATGGGTAATGCCCTCCAGTTCAGCTGTTGTGACGTAGTTACTTTGTTCAAGTGAATTCGTTTCGCGTGAGTAAATATTTTTCAGATTAGTTGGCTTGTTTTTAGGATTTTTTAACCTAAATCAATTTAGTGATTTTTATTGTTACATGTTAGTATTAGCGATGAAAAAAACAATTTCATTAAAAAACAGCAAATGCTTTTAAAACATCAAACGAAAAATCCTTCTTATTTCAACGATAATGATACTATATCATGGTGAGAGTTCTTGGTTTCCTGAACATTTTTTTAAGTTTTTTGGTTTAGGCGAATGTCATTGGATATAACACCCCAATAGGCAAAATCGGACTAAAACTATTCAAAACAAGTCGTTAGTCGTCATAGAAAGTCTTGGCCTCCTTACTTCAGTTTATTAAATTAAATTTGATGGCAACGAGAAAATACGCTGAAACCTATTTTTTCATGAAGGCTTCACTTGTGCACTTCAAAAAAATTATGCGAATATTTATACGAAATTCAATAATTACGAAAAAACTCTCTTTGAATTTTTGTTTCGATTATCAAAACTCTTGTTTGTGGGACGGCTAAAACAACTTTTAAATTGTGTAACATTAAACAAAGTATTTTTTTAATCCCGTATTAAAGAGCCCTTACATTAATAACGTATTACACTTACTTTTGTTGTTATTATGAATAATAAATAAATTACTAATACTTCTTATAAAGTTTAATATCAAAAGATAGGGCAGCGGCTCTCACCCGTTTGATGGGTCTGTGGTCGTCCGAGGCTATCTCTACGGTTGAGTATGAAAGAAGCAAGTACCTAGAGCTAAAATTTATGTTCTACCATTCGATTGTTGAAATACAATAAGTTTTGATTGGCTTACCAATCAAAATATTTTCTAAGACTACCACCTACTACTACCTAGTCAGATGTCACGATGTTAGTGACGGTAAAACTACAATCGCCATTTACGACGAGTAAGAAAGAGAATAAAGAGTTAGTACAAAATGTAGTGTTTTTTGAATCAATCAGATTCAAAATAAACAAAATCAAGCAATTGTACTCTTCTTCTAAATTCAAGTTTTTATTAGTCAATTAGCTTCCGCCCGCATAATTAAGATTTTTTTTCTACGTATTTTCAAGGATATTTCCCATTTTATGCCCAAGATAATAGGGTATAATTATACCGAGTTTCACGTGACGCCTGAACATACACATAGACAGATAGACAAAAAAAAATTTAATCACATATTTGAGTGTGGTATCGATCCAGTAACACTCCCTGCTATTTATTTTTTCGATATTTTCAATGTACAGAATTGACCCTTCTAGAGATTTATTATATGTATAGATGAAACAGTGTTGACTGTTTCTATTAAAGTATACACTCTGCACCTTTGTTTACCAATACAGCTTTCAAACAGCTTTTAAAGCTCTTCAAAATTTAATTATTCGGTACTCACTTCGTTGTCTGTAATATCGTCTATTCCAAGAACAACTACTTCCGGCTTAAGCCTTAAGACATCGGTGTTCCTTTCTGACAGTTGGGAACAGTGAGCAGCAGTTACCAAAAACTTGTGACTGATTAGAGAACTTCCACATTTGAAGACCCAATCTTTAGAGGGATCTTTAGCTGGCCATCCTAAGGCACCCTGGAATTTCAACATCGTTAATAATATTTTGTAGAGATACGAAGACATTTTTATTTATATATTGTTACTATATTTATGTTTATGTAATAATTAAAAAAAACGACGAGTTGCACTCCGCGAGTGTCGGCAGAGGTGAAAACTTAAATATAACGTTGTGCATTTTGGAATAGTTAGGGAATAATTTTGCACGATTTGCTTTAAGTTTCAGCTAAGAAGTTTTCACTTCAAAATAAAAAAAAAACGACCAGCAAAGTAGCCGCTACTAAAGATAATATGATGCCATATTTTAGAATTATGTTATTTTTACTAGCTTTTACATTTATTTGATACCCATATTGCTTTTATTTGATAGCCATGTTGATTTAGCAAAAAAATAATTTATACCCTTTCCTGAATCAACGGGTGTTATTTTAAAAAAATGTGTTGCGTATTTCATTAACAGATTTCTGAAAAATCTAACTAAACTTCATATGTCGAAAAACGTTTCGTTGTTTGGGATGTAAGGCATGCCAAAGAAATGGACATACAGACATACATTGCGCTCAGAAAATATTATCCTCCTTCTGAAGCAGTCGTATAAAACCGAGATGGATTCCTCGTCTCAAATACTCGTCGAATGTAGATACCAGTTATGGTAATGATGAGATACGAAAATGTAGCTTGGGTTTTTAAAACTTTAGTATTTCTTAACTACTTCTTCTTAGTACTATAAATTAAGAACTGCGTATTATACTTAAAAACTATTAGATTTTCAACCAACTTTAAAAAATAGGAGGTTCTCTATCTTTTCCAAAACCTTTTTATTAGTAAACACTTTAAAAAGTAAGCTAGTATCCCAGAAAGGACATTTAGGAATACTATCAGGACACCCACATTTAGCCGAAGGTAACTTATTTAAGCGTAACTTCTTTTTTATTAGGAAACTAGCTTCCGCCCGCGACTTTGTACGCGCCGATGTCGGTCTAAAACTAAAAAATTAAAAGTTTTTTTTCTACGTATTTTTCCAGGATAAAAGGTTTCTTATTTTAAGTCTAGAATAATAAGGTATAATTATGCCAAGTTTCATCGAAATCGAACTGTTAGTTTTCACGTGATGCCTGAATATACAGACAGACAGACAAATTTTTTAATCACATATTTGGGTTTGGTATCGATCCAGTAACAGCTATTTATTTTTTCAATATTTTCAATGTACAGAATTAACCCTTCTACAGATTTATTACATGTATAGACATAGATTACGATGCTTGTTTAAGTTGCCTGATCCGGGAATCAAACTTGCAATTTCATTTAGTTAACCATTAGACCATTAACCATTAGCAGAGGTGATCAAAGAACATTTTGTTTTGTTTAAAAGCTTTCGTTTTTTTATACATACCTATATATTTATATTTCATTCATATATTTTTAATTTATAATAAATATAATTTAATTTGAAATTCTTTCAGATCCATCATGTTCTTAGTGTTCGTTTTTTATTAAAATTAAAGTTGGTTTTCGTGAGTTTTAAATAAGAATATATTTAAATATTACCATATGAGGAAATTCGCCGGTCATAGCAACTCTTCCAGCAAATATTACGGGAAAAGCAAAGAAAGAACTTGGTACTTTTCCTAGTATCATTTGATGCATCCAAAATAATCTACCTGAAAACATATTTTCAATGATACAACATACAAAAAAGATGGTCGCAGTTTTTTTACAGTTATTGAACTTCATGTACGTATTGTGTAAAATTGGTCAATATTAGTGGCATTTTGAACAATTTTACAAAAATGAAGTCATGAAAAAAATAGTCTAACGTGGGTTTCCTCGTTGCTCCCAAATCTCAGTAAATGAGATTAAGTAAGGAAACCAGTCACCGCTTTACTCAAGATCTTAACATGACGTTATATGATGGCTTGCGACTGTTTTTGAACGTGACACGAAACGAAAAGAAATGGTTTTTAATTTTTTACAAAATACATAAAAAATACCGAGATTGAAATGACGTCTGGTTTAGCAAAAGTTTCACTGTGTGAGTAAAAATGGCAAATTGTACTATAAAATGAAAACCAAAATTCATTTAAGCCATGCTATTATTCAGTTGATATCTTTTACTGGATGTACTGAACACTGGACTATAATAGTTGATATATGAATTTTCGATTTTACGAAAAAAATAATTGTGTGTGTACTTATGTACACGCGTTAGAAGTTATACTTCTTCGGCGTAATAAGATAAAAATCTTTTTAAAAATTTTATCTTTTGCCTTATTTTACATTTGTAGACAAAATGACACTAACCATAGAAATAAAGAAATATTGTGAATACAGTTGTCAGTTCTCACGCAAACATACGTAGATGTCCTTACTTTACTTTTTTGGTACCTTATTTTGAAAAACTAAAATGTTATCTATAGCTAACTTCATCATATGTCGGTTTTTCGTGACGGTGTGCGCGCGCATCGTAAAAATTTACTCTCATCATTTTTTCTTAATATAACTTCAAAAATTTACTTACATTGATTGTTTTGTTCATCTTCTTCTTCTCGATTTCGCATCTCCCAAATATATTCTTGACATTCTAAAAAATTGCAAACTATATTGGTATTGTATAAACATATAAATAATTTTATATGTCATTTGTAATAATTGCTAGGTAGTAGAGCTTAACGAGGACTCACTCGTTTGCTACCGCTGCGTTGCTTATTCAGCAATGTTTCCTTTTTGTTTGAGGGTAGGTATCTACTAAGTAAAGTAACTAACGTATACGGTTTGACATTCAACGATCAAGATAAAAACAACGAAAGTTTTGACCATATGCAGATGTGCTGTTAGCCATTAAATTCAAATTTTATGAATTTAAAATAGATAGACAAACATTCACATTTATAGAACTTCTGTGGCTGAGATTTATGATAAAGTCCAACCAGCTTACGATGGTCTATATCAAATGCTATTGTACATTCAGGACAGTTGAACTTTTTATACTCAGTATTTTTATGACTATAATGTACTAAAAACTTATGGTGTAGGACCATGATTGAGTAACTCTTTTTTTCCGTGTTGTTCCGGGCTCCTTTGCAGAATAGACCACCTGCCTTCCTTGCCAAGCATCTCGTAAAAGGCGAGCATAGGCTTACCGTCACTAACACCGTGACATCTGACTAGGTAGTAGAGTTTCGCAGCTACTCGCCCGGATTTATACCACCGCCTTACCTATTCCTGGCGCCATAACGTCATGACGGGTTCCGGTTCGGAGGGTAAGGTAGCCAGTAAACTTACTTTTGCTCGAGGCCTAACATCCCGACCTCAGGTTGGCAACGCACCATTACCACCTTTGGTGTCTCTAGGCGGTGTGAATTTCTTACCATCAGGAAATCCGTCTACTTGTTTGCCTTCCTATATCATAAAAAAAACCTCATACATCCTATCCAAATAAAGCGCCGGACTAAAGGAATTAAGACCGCGTAGAACAGTTACTAAGTTCATTAAAAACTTGAATCCCTTGCTATAGTCCTCTGGGGGTCCCAAAAGGCAGATAGACAGACTGACGGCTAATAGTTTAGTACGGATTCCCTATTTATAACAGTGGACGTCCTTCCAACGAAAAAATTCTTTAACAAGAATTCAAATATAAAATGAATTAGAACGTAATATGAATACGATTATCAACCAAAAAGAAATTTTTGCTTGTGGAAAATCTGTAAAAAAAGATCAGATCTTTTGATTTGTGATGTTAATGTAAAAATGTTTTTTTTGTGTATGATAACTATTGCACATGTTTTTTTTTTATGGCCAGGCTACTGCGGCTTATAGAAACACAGATGTCACAGCAATAACACTTAGCTGTCTACCAAATGCCCTGCCACTCTGGTCCAGAGAGTCTGGTCTTTTTGTACACAGGGGACCCAGATCAATATGGTAACTCGATAAACTAAAACTGTCACTTACTGGCTTCACTTATAGAATGATACAGCTCTTTGAAATTTGGTTTTACTACATCGCGTGGTTCACATGCTTTTTGTGTAAAGTTCCCATCTTCAGTTTTGTTAGTTGCATTTTTCTACAACAGAAAGATGAATCAGAATAAAAAATAACATATTCTAAAAACTAATTTTGTAAATTAGGCGTTTAATTGATTAATTTTGGTATTCATCATTAATTTCAAAGGCAGTATATTATTTTAATATTAAAATTTTATGCTAAAAATATTGTGTAATTGGGTTTGAAGTCGCACTCACTTAAAAATTAAAAAAAAGAAACAAAACTATATTCACGCCCATATCCCCGAAAAGGGAGGCAGAGGCACAACCAGGTCACCCACGACTAGTCGAAGACACTAAGTTGCACAATGTGATAGGTGGTAAGCCTTTCGCCAACCGGGCACATATCCAATCCCGAGCAACATTTTTTTTTATTAGAAAATTTGGGGATAAACCAAATTTTCTGTTTGATGCCCTACCCGGGATTCGAACCCGGGACATCGTGCAGTCAAGTCCAACACTTGAACCGCTAGACCACAGAGGCGAACTTTTTACGTAGCAAAAAAGCGAAATATTACGTTGAGCGGTGACAAGGTTGCTGGTAGTCATAGGAGCTGGGTTTGTTGCGAGTGCTAGATTTTTGCCTGTGACCTAACTTGTTAGGAGTATCATACAGTTGCGAGATCCTAGTATGGTTAAATACCAGAACAGTTCAATAAAAAGTTCGGTAATTAAGCAACATTATAAATGCAGTTAGTATTTATAATATATAATTATATCTATACTAATATTACAAAGAGAAAAGTTTTGATTTTTTGTTTGTTTACAATGAATAGGCTCCGAAACTACTAGACCGATTTCAAAAATTCTTTCACCTTTAGAATGCTCCATTATCCCTGAGCGATATAAGCTTTGCTTCATTAAAATCGGTGCAGTAGAAGCCAAGATACGCAGGCGAAGCTGCGTGAAACTGCTAGTAAATTATAAATGTGCCCGCGACTCCATTCGCATAGAGTTAAACAAAATATTTATTTAGTTTTTAATCAATATATTTTAATATTTTTTCTAAAATAAAAATAACCTAAGTTACTCCTTTATACATCAGGTACCTGTCTGAAAGTCCCGTTAACGTTGGTCTAATTGATTCAGAGATCTACAGGAACACACAGACAACAGACAAAAATTTTAAAAACTGTTATTTTAACATTACAAAGAGACATTCCGATTTTTTATATTTGTATGTATGTATAGATCATATCTTGTATATATTTTAGAACTAGAATAAGTAATTTTTTGTCACTGTTCTTAACATCTGTTCAAAATAAGCCAAAAAAAAAGCACGAGAGTACAGTTAGTACAATTCGAAAGCAAGGAATACTTACAAATGTTATATCAAAAAGCAATTGTTCTAATTCATCTTCACTATATTCAGCAAATGCATCTGAAATATCATAAATATTATCCCATCAAAAACATCCTGTAAAAAACCCAAGTCTCGCAGCTCAGTCTTTCTACCGTCAATAGTTGTGAGATCCATGTAATACCAAGTCGGTTAATCTATTTAGTGTCTACTTGAAGGACCTTCTGTCTTAAGTTATTACATAAGTTATTATCATGCCAATATTAAAAATATTTAACGTTTTAAACAAATAGATCGACTTGGACATCGCATGAAAACAAAATGAATATTACAATATTATATTAGATTCATTAGTCTCTCGCGCCTCACGCGATTGAAACTCTCGTTCCTGTTGGTCGCTGGCCCGTCGTGCTGTGTAGTGTGATACATACTAATAATCAAATCAAGCGATGTCCAAGTCGATCTATTTGTTTAATTTTATATATAGTTTATGGTTTGCAGTTTAAAATAACAGATAAAACAACTCTAAATATATTAATGACCCAAGCAAACTTTAAAACTTTCTACCCACAAAATGTAAGATCTTTTTTCATGGATGTGGAATGTGGTAGTTTACAAAACTGTCGACGCGTATAAGAACTACTTGCATGGTTCACGTGAATAAAGTTTTCTTATTCTGATTTATTTCAAACCCTAACCATGCAAATGATATTATGTTTGTCTGTCTATAGCGATTTTCTAAAATTTGAAATCTAATATTGACTAGTTAATTTAAATTAACCATCTATGTTAAACTATAAAATTCGCATAGTGCATAAATTATTCATGTGATTTAGAATAAGGTTAAAATATGTTTCCTTTAAAAACTGTTAAGAGCTATCAATATCAGGCGATAAGAAGTCGGCTAGTTAGTAGTTAGTAGGCACAATAATGTTTCTAGTACAAAATGTATTGCTCTATGAATGTAATGTGTTATATTTATATTCAACCATAATTTAAATAATGTTATAACTGTGCTTATAAAATGATGATTCTTAATTTCAGAATGGAGTACCAGATAACTGTGTTTTTATAGACTATCAAATTGCAAGAGAATCTCTTCCTGTTTCTGATATTTTATACATGATTTTTAACTGTTCAGACTTTAAACTAAGATCAGAGCATTACAACAACTGGATAGATCACTATCATTCTGAATTGGACAAAAACTTATTTACTTACGGCCTTAGAGTTAATAATATTTACCCAAGAGACAAACTTGATACAGATTTAAGAAGATATAGTAAAATGTTTCTTGGCTTGGCAATGATGACAAACTCAACGTTGTTAAGAGACACTAGTGAATCAGCTACAATCAAAGAGAGTATAACTGAATCAAATAATACAGAAGATATGTTAGAAGCTATGAAACTCACTGAAAATCTTAATGTAACTACAAAATCTAAAATAAAGGACAGAATCCGTGGTTTGGTAGACAATTGCGTCGAATTGGGGTATATACATGTTAGTGGGTTTTAAAGACGTTTGGGTTATTCTTAGAATGGCGTATAATAATATGGATATGTAACGCACAAATGTTAAGTAACTGAAAAATTAATTATCGATTTTAAGCAAGATTTGCAAGTACGCTTTGCTATTATTCTGTGAATTATTTTTAAAAGAAACAATAATAAATAAATAAATAAATATCTCTGGACAAGTTACACCAATTGTATCTAGCCCCAAAGTAAACAAATTATATGCTTGTGTTATGGGTATTAGTCAACGATAATATTACATAGAAATATTTAAATAGATAAAAGAATACATTAAATAAACACCGAGATCTCATATTTTTAAGACATTTATAAGTAAAATTGTTCAAGTTATTAAGCAGCTCAAACTCATAGTTCCTCTCAAGTTATTTTTGTCTGTAATTTTTTCACCGATAGAAGTTAAATAGATATCTACAAAATACACGAATTTAAGTTTGAACACTCAGAAAACTAATTATATATTTTGTTTTTGTATGGATGGAATCATATGCCTTAGTTATGAAATATCATTTTCAGTGAACCAACACAAGGGTCTCGTGGTGGCAAGAGACAATATTTGGTCTTTGGCTGGAATGCTAGGCCTAGTGTGCAATTCCAACATAGTCTTAGTAATTTGCAATTAATGTCTTAACACATTGAAATAAATTTAATAAAAACACCCAGATCTAGAAATGCAGACATCTTTATCACACAAATGCCAGCATCCATTGGGAATTGACCTCTAACCTTGTGTTAGGCCGGTATCGTTCTGTACAATGACCCCTAGACTAAAAGGCGGTAAATATATATTTCTATTATATCAGTATAAAACATGTAAGTATTTCTGAATTATACCGATTTCAATTGAACTTAACCTAACTTTTTTAGCTCAAATAATACTATTTTGAAATAATCAAGGAGTTTTTCTTTCAACTGAAACACATACTAGTAGTACTAAATAACAAGGCATCTAATGAATTACCTAAATCGTCCCACCTTTTTTTGAAACGCTTATTAAGTGCCTTCTGAAACATGTAAATTTTTTTACTAAAACAAACTCTGATTTATAACGACTAGTTGTCGTCCATTAGTCGAAATTCAACCCCAATAAATTTCAATTATAAGCTATTTAAAATTATTTAATTTTGATACGAACGCTAAAAAAGACCAACTTCTTAATCTCTTAATTTCAAACTCTTAATTTCAAGACCAACTCCTTTATTTCTAAACTTTATATATCCTAGGTTCCTGTCTATTTTGTATTTCATTGCAAACTTGCATAAATGGTCTTCACATCAACATCACATCAAAAATCAGCAGGCTATTTACATTCATCCACATCCGTACACTATATCTTTTTTTTTATATTATTGGTATAACCAATACGACTAGTAATATCGGAAGGATACTTCTGATGCATCGCTGGTACCTTGCTTAACTACATCAGCAGACTTAACGTATCGACTTGGCCTACCCTCTAAGAAAATGGTTTATTTGAAGAAACGACTGAAGTTAACAAAATGGCAAAATGTTTATTTTGAAAATTATCTTAGAACAAATTTTACAAAACAAAATAAGTTGTATTTCAGGAAATCGCCTCTGTGGTCTAGCGTTGCAGTTGTTGGACTTGACAGCATGAGATCCCAGGTTCTAATCCTGGGTCGGGCAACAAAAATAAAATTGGGTTTTTCCAATTTTCTAATAAAAAAATTTGTTCGGGATTGGATATGAGCCCAGTTGGCGATAGGCTTGCCACCAATCACATTGTGGGACTTAGTGACTTCGGCTAGTCGTGGGTGCCCTGGTTGTACCTCTGCTTACCTCTTCGGGGATATGGGCGTGAAGATACTTTTATTTCAGGAAAATTGCCACAAATTGGCGAGTACGTGTTGCATATGGAGAACTTGAAAGGAATAAGAGTGAAAAGTTGCAAGAGCCGAATGTAGGAAGCATGTATGAGAGTCAAGTCCAAGACAGGCTGTATAGTGTGTGTCTATCAGACTTAGACGTGGATGACTGTTGGAATGTTTTGAAATATAGTATCGTTGATATTGCGAAAGAGGTATGTAGGATTGCAAATCTGTACAAGTCTATGAAAAGTGACGCATAGTGGGATGAGGAGGTAAAAACCCTCTGTTAAAAGAAAGAGGAAAGTTTGTCATGTTTGCAGTCGAATGACAGTATGAAATATTTGAAGAAAGAAATGTACCGTTGTTGCAAGAAAATCACCATTCTAGAAAAGAGGTTGGCTAACAATTTCAAGATGAAAACTAAACTCTTTTGGAGGAAAGTGAAGAAGTCTCGGAGTTGTTGTCTGCCTCAAGAATGAATAGAATTAAGTCTAAGAGTGGTGATATTGCTGCAAGCACGCATGACGTGTTAAAACAGTGGAGTGAATTTTATGGAGATATGTATGAATATACCCAAGATACGCTGCCGCTGGGCACGCGTACTCAAATGACTCGGAGCTAGCGGAGGCATCTGACGGCATTATGATGGAAGTAGTTGAACGGGCGACTAGAAGTATGAAATTGTATGGCTGCGGGAGTAGATGTGGTTACATCTGTGATGATCAAACTTAGTAGTCACTTTATGGGTTCACTGTAATAAATGTTGGAAGACCGGCAGAGTACCTGGAGACTGTCGGCTTGCGGTCAACGTGACCTTGTATAAAGGCAAGGGTAAACGCATGGACTGTACCAGTTACAGGGCCATTAGTTGTATTATTATAATTTAATATTGAAATATAAACATTATAATAATTGTATTAAAATATTTTTGTCAGTTTAATTATGATTACCAATACAATGTATGTACTTTTTTGACATTCCTTTTTTTGTAATGATATAATTTGATATCATACAATTTAATCGAATTGTAATATAAGAATCGAAATTTATTAAATGAGTGTTTAAATGAAAACATGGCATGTCTTATAATGAAAAATTGATATCCGACATAACATAATTAAATTCAATCATTGTAACGTTACAATTAAAATTACAATTATTGACACAAAATTGAGAATAATCCTTTAACTTACTAATAACGCAGTACAATAAATAAAAAAGGTGTTAAGAGACCTCCCTTTTTCCGCTATGTGGTAAGCATAGCAAGACAATTGTACCTTTCAAAGTAGACGAGTGATTCCAGGAATCTACCATATAATCTTACTGACGTGAAATATTCACACTCATTAATACGATTCGTCACTAATTTATGACACATAAAACATTATCTTAATTATATGAAATTGCCTGTATTGAACATATTTTAAGACTTATCTGGGCTTAATCTATGATTGAACAAGATTACTTAAATTTTAATTAATAGTGATTACGTTTTATCAAAATAACGGTATTATGAAATACTGACCGGATGGCAGTAAGCCATTACTTTTTTCCATACTTATTCTTCACATTTGATCAAACATCTGTAGATTGATATCAAAAGTCGTTGTACCAGACGTACAAACCGCTCTCTGGCTGGCTAAATTTCCAATACAGGAGCTGGCATTTGTGAAGACTTAAATAACAGTTATTTATATCTTGCTATTTTTTATTTATTTGGATTTTTTTTTTCTAACTTCCTCATGTAAATGAGACATGTGTCACAACATTTTTGTTTATTTTAACTGATAATATGGTTGTTTCAAAAACTGATACTCTAGCACACATTTAACTTTTTCACTTTATGGATATTATCTTGAACTGACGCCTATATGCGCCAGTTTTGAGTTCTCTCTCTTTCTCTGTAGAAAACTCATATTGAGTTTTTTAAAAAATACTGTTTTTTTTATTTACACCCTCTAGATCATTCTAAGAATTCCTTCACTCACTACCAGCGGATCTGGATCGGATCTGGTCAACTGCTCAGTTTGTGATCATACTATTTTAGTTACTTAAAAACGGATTAAATGTGCTAATGCCTCTTACCAGAATAACTTTCACCAGGATTGCATACGAAATTACAACACTGCGATACCGCGATCTGTATAGATTTGCAATCAGTGTACGAACCGTAAGAATAGCAGTTCGTCAGTACCTCCTCGTGGTGTTGGGGTTGATATTTTCAATGATGCCATTTCGGACGCGAGTCAGGTAGACTGTGATTTGTTTGATAAATTTGATAAGCAGCAGGAATTCTTAAACGAATCAAACTTAAATTTTACAGATTTAAGAAAAGACGTCAATAATTTAAATTCAAAGTTATCTTCTTTGCGAGTAGAGGCGGATGAAACTGTTATAACTGTCCAGTATTTATCAACCTTGCAAGAGGAGTATCAGAAAGCTTCTCATGAGCAGTTGGAGCAAATACAAACGATCAAAGCAGATAATAACGATTTATGTAATCAAATGAACGATTAGCAATCACGAATCATTGAAGTAGAACAGCGTGATAGAGACAGTAACTTGGAAATTCAGTGTGTACCTGAGCGTAAAACTGAGAAATTAATGTGTGTTTTTAGTCAAATATGTAATATTGTTTCGTGTCCTGTATAACAATCTGAAGTCAAAAATATAACAAGGGTTGCAAAACAGAACAGTGAATCCAAGCGTCCACGTAATATTGTGCTCAAATTGTCGAGCCAGAAATAGACGCATTACTTGATGCTATTCGTACATTTAATAAGAAAAATCCTACTGATAATTTGAATACGTCACATCTGGGAAGAGCTGGTGAGAAACACCCAAGTTAATATATCTGAGCTTTATCACCAAGTAATAAGAGGTTGCACGCTGCTACCAGAGTTGCTGCTAGAGAAAAGGGCTTTCGTTTTGTGTGGACTAGGACAGGACGAATCTATATTAGAAAAGTCATTAACATAAATGCCATTTTGATTACTAACTTAGACTGTCTTAAATATTTATAATCTGTCAGATATTGAATTTAAGCGTTTAGTTTAAGTTTTATTGTTATTAATGTTTTTCTTTATGTCCAAAATAAGTCTTAATTCTATATTATCAAAACGTTAGAGGTTTGCAAACCAAAACAGAAGATTTCTTGTTGGCATTGTTGTCCCATATGGTTTGTCATTTCTGGGTTCTTTCTAACAAATGTTGGAAGACCGGCGGAGTACCCGAAGACTGGCGACGTGCGGTCATCGTGCCCTTGTATAAATGCAAGGGCTCATGCATGGACTGTACAAGTTACAGAGCCAGTAGTTTGATCAGTTTAGCTTCAAAAGTGTATGGAAAAATAGTTGAACGGAGGATGAATGGGATGTCAAATGGAACATTGTGGGCGGCTCAAGGCGGTTTCATGTCTAGAAGAGGATTTACGGATCAAGTGTTTTCGCTTCACAACATTGTAGAGAAGCATCTGGCTGTGAGTCAGAGGGTTTTCTGCGGTTTCATGGATCTCGAAAAAGCATTTGATAGGGTTGTACGTAAGGAACTTTGGGACATTTCGCCAGATTATGGAATAGTCGGGACCCGACTGCGTGCGTTCCAGTCAATGTCAGTCAAATTCCAGTCAAAAAAAGTTTTTTTTTGGTCTGTGGCACGCCCGTCCAGCACGTTGAAAGAAACGTAGGTCGTAGTTGGGTCGTAGCACCATATTAGTAGCAATCCAGTTTTGGCATTTAACATTTTTTGTTAATGTCATGCCCATAGATTTAGGATGTAATAGATAAACAATATCAGTCGAAACACGAGACAAAAAAATATAGGCCACTTACGTCAACTATATCGATAAATGATTCTAATTTAGTATTTATTTAAAAGAACTAGCTTGTTTTTAATTAATATATTCCATCAAATATTGGCTTTACTTATCATTACCACAGTGACTGTAGTGGATTACTACTTAAAGCCCGTATTTTTATGTCACCATCTTAGCTATTTTCTAAAGGTACTGCAATACTTTTTATTTTCATACTCCGGTGAAAGGGTAGGATAATTATTAGAAAAATAATACAGAAAGCAAAGCCTTTTTCCATGGCTTGAGACAGCCAACCATCATACGACTATTCTTAAAATAGTTCGAGACAATCGTGGACTATTGACACCAAATATCCTATAGTTACATGATACATCACTGTCCTGTGGCCATGCCGCCATACTTTTAGGCGTATTGTGCAAGTCTAGCAGCCCAACACTTCACACCCGAACATCACACGGGCACAACAGCTGAAAGAGGTAAGATGAATTTGTAGTTCCAACCCGGGCAAATGGCTGCACATCAGTCTACTATCAGTGATCTTGCTAATAATGGCCCATATAAACTTTGCTCGTTTATAGTTTTTTGATTTAAGGGAGAACAACGGCCTATAATTCTTCAACACACACACACACTAACAAAGGGAAAACAAAAAATTTACATCTATAGGCGATAGTTATCTCTTTCCATCAGGAACGCTAACTGCTTGTTTGCACATATGATATAAACAAAACAATATCCGCTACATTCTTACGATGACGAGGTCATAAATCTTGATCTAAATGTAAAGAAGTAATACTAAAATGAAAATTTGTAATTTTCGTCAAATGCCACAATTCTAAGTCCGCTCTTTGAAAGTGCCATATATACATATAATAAATTTGTAGAAAGGTCAATTCTGCACATTGAAAATATTGAAAAAATAAACAGCAGGAGGTGTTACTGGATCGATACCAAACCCAAATATGTGATTAAAAAAATTTTTGTCTGTCTGTCAGTATGTTCAGGCATCACGTGAAAACTAACGGTTTGATTTCGACGAACCTTGGTATAATTTTACTTTATTATCCTGGGCATAAAATGGGATACTTTTTATCTTGGAAAAATACGTAGAAAAAAATATAATTTTTTCAGTTTTATCACGCGAAGACTGACATCCGCTCGGACGGAGTCGCGGGCGGAAGCTAGTTTGTAATAACATATTCGGAAATAAAACCTAGCTTATAATCTAGCCATGAGTACCATTTGCGTAACGTCGTATGTGTTACTTGGAGTCCACCCATCTTTATTTAAAATCGTCTTAGTAAAGAATTCGTTAGGAATGTATCAAAACATAATTATAAATTAATGTAATTTAAGTTACATGAGAGAAAAAACAATTTTACTAATCACTACTAAACTATTATTTCACCGAGCCTCCCCGAGCCAAAAAAAATATTCCGTGCCCCCTTAAGTAATTTTGAATAAAAATAGGAAACACACATTTTGCTAATGAATTAAATTATTTATTTTCAGGTATTTTTAATACGTAGAATAAAGATACAATATTGAAGACTTAAATTGATTAAGGATAAAGAACGGAAGAAAACATTTAAATAGTAAAATACATTCACGAAAATCGAAATAACCTACATTTTGGGTTTATCATGTTTCTCTCGCACAAACAAATCGGGTTACCGTAAAACTTATCACAATTGCACTGCGATTAGCACATTGGCTTTTTTGCAGAGAGGATTTTACAAAAGTCAAAGTCAAAGTCCTCATCCTCCCACTTCCCGACTTCAAAACACCTGTAATTATTTTTTCTGTTATTATATGATTTTTTTTTCTTTTTAGATGGGTTCATCCTGTAACTTGAAAAAAATATATGTAATGGCCTACCATGCATTTTATACTTAAAACTTTCCAATAACTTTTAATTTAAAGTAATTTTAAAACAAATAAATAAAATATTTTAAGTACATACCAGCTAATGAGATACTTGAGCTTGCACGTTTTAAACCAGTCGGTCGATTTGAGGTTTAGTATTTGCTGAAGCTATGATTTAATCGCTATCGACGACGAGGCGATTTCGCTGCTTAGTTTTTATTAAAACAAGAGCTGAAAAACCTGTCTCGCATAAATAAGTGCACGAAAATGGAATAAGTAATTTTTTTGGGTTAGTTACTTGGGTTAACAACGAATCGTTTGATCCAAATTTTTCTAACGTGTGTCACGTTGTGGGTACTTATAAAGAACATTCCATAAGAACCACCAACGTTCCTATAAAAACAGAAAAAACAACGCATCATACGATGTCCCCTCTTACACCCCCTCCCCGAGATTTAAGCGCGACGTATAAAAGTCCAAACAAACACGAGGCGTCACCTCACATTCTATCGGGACTTTCCTAGCGAGGTCGCCTTTGCAACAATTACTAAAACAAATTAATAACTAGTAATATAAGGCTACAGTTAGCCAATAAACTTAAAAATAAATAAAAAACCTACACACACCCGTCTTAGGTAAGAAACTTCAATTAATTTAATTTGCTACTGTGCTTATACATGTATATATATATTTATTTATTTGTTTGAATAATTATTTATTATGATTATGTTTATCCAACTATAGTATAAAACTATTCCCTCTCTAGCAGACCAGGCGACATTCTTACGCAAGAGCGTACAATGCAATGTATACATATATTATGTACTTTTCTTCTGTGTCATTCAGGGGGCTGTTTCCAAAACTACGTCGCCGGGAATATTGTGAGAGATCTGCAAATGTAGATTCTCCTATTCCCGTCGATGTCCTTTTGGTACCTCCCCCCTGACTCCTGCTTTCAACTTTCAGGGTCCTACGGTACGGCTAACTAGCCCTACCATTGTCTAACAAACCTGCAAGAGATCGGACCACATTAACTCCCTCTGGTTGGAACAACACACGGCATTCACTTCGTCGGGGGTTGCTCCGATTAAACAAGGATCCACCAAAGTTAAGGCTCTCTTTCTCCCTTTACCTACCATATATCAATCATAAGGTTTCCCAAGAACCTACGACCTACCACCAATTAAATGGTCCATTAATTTGGTGCAATACAGATTCTTTCTTTGTGACATTCTTTTATTTTTTTCTCACGCAATTCTT
>NJDD01001014.1:133675-143681 GCA_002245505.1 Calephelis nemesis | reverse complement strand
TCGGGGGTTGCTCCGAGCGATTAAACAAGGATCCACCAAAGTTAAGGCTCTCTTTCTCCCTTTACCTACCATATATCAATCATAAGGTTTCCCAAGAACCTACGACCAATTAAATGGTCCATTAATTTGGTGCAATACAGATTCTTTCTTTATGACATTCTTTTATTTTTTTTCTCACGCAATTGTTGTGTAGACCTCCTCTAGGTCACACGTTAAAAGATAAAAGTTTCATAAGTCTTTCATTTTCGAATCAGCCTTCATTTCTAAAAATTATTCTTGAACTTAGTTGCTATGTTTTCAGCCAGTGTTGTACTAAGAAAAGCAAATAAATCCACTGAAATGAAAGATACTTTACATAAATGAAGTAGGAAATATAAGAAATGTTGTCCGTGCTTTTAAGACTTATGACTTAAATCAAATACTCGTATCAATATTAAAAGTGGTGACAAAAGTGGAAGACTTAATAGGTAGTTGCATTGAATTCGTTTATTTAAAAGCAACTGACTGAAATGTTTCGAACTATAAGCATAATAAGCATATAACTATAACTATAATAATAAGTAAACAGAAAGATTCTTTTCGACTCTGATGGTAATAACGAAATACACGCTGATTTAATAATACCTTTAGTTATTAAATTTTAGTTATTATTGGCTAAACCGCTTAAAAACAGAACGAGACAAAAGCGAGTACTGAGTTTTGTTAATGGCAAATGAGCAATATGAATTGGAATACATACGTAATTCATGGGTGTCATTAATGAAGGTCTGTATATTATATAAAAACTTTAATATGAGAACGATATTTCGCATCGACGGGGTTATTTTTTCCATTACTTTATATTTTGAAAAGAACGATAAAGTGCCTACTATTTTAAAAGTCGGAATATTTTTACAATGTAAAATTGTAACTAAGACTTGGATGCAGGCACTTAATTTATGGTTACTTTTTAACAAACAGTAATTGATTCATTAAAAAACCAAAACAACAGCAATTGCTTAAACTTTTTAATTAAGTGCAATAAACTTTTTTTTACTAAAGAGTATGTAAAAATCTTAGTAGTTCTGAACTGTTAACTTTCCTACTCATGCAGATGAACATTGTTTTTCTACATTTATTTTGGCCAACTAGGTGTGAGTGGTGACATACAACTTAGTATAAATTCAATGAGCAAACGAAAATCACAATAATCTTCCTACCCCTAAAGTTGAAATTTTTGTAACAACTTGCGTGGAGACACATCATATGTAATAAAAATAGTTATGAAAGTCGGACTACGAAATTAAGTATTAAAACCAGGAAGAGAACAATAATTTCTTGATTTTGTAGCCCCGAGGTTGGAATTTATTTTCAAAATGTAAATAAATTTTACCCGAGGTATCCCCATCGAAAGAAATCCAACAAAAAATCTGGAAATTTTATATAAATGTTGGCGTAAATCCGGAAATTTTTGCAACTTGAACAGTTGACTTACTGTCAACAAAGATACAAATATCTAAGTGTTTTCAGGTTTAAACGAACCTTAAACATCATCCAAATTTATTTAAAATGGGTTGCCTGAAAAATGCTACTTTTAATATGATTTTTAATACACTAAACTTAATACAAAATCTGTTTGATTCTGTTATCAGCTCATTTAGGTCGATACTTAATCCTATCACAATAATAGTACCTACACTATTATTGTGATAGGAATAAGTATGGTTGTGATACCAATTTAAATGAGTCATTTCGAAACTCTACCATCTTATTATTGTTACTAGACAAATTTTCATTGCCAATACAAATTTGCTCGCCTTTAATGTTCTGCCTGACGAATATGAAAATGGTTATAATTCTTCAGGTATCGATAAATTTGTTAAACACTTAATTTCCACGAACTCTACAATTAATCATTTTTCTATTATTGTCAACAATACAGGTTGAGTCAAAAGATATTTATTTTTTAATTGTATTGTAATATATTTATATCAATATTGTATTGTATTTTTTAGGATTTATTCAATTAATTAGATTTTTTTGTTTGAAATTGTTTTTAGATATTGTTCACTATTATTACGTTTTTGTTTTTAAAACAATAAAATTGTGTACGTGTCATGGCAACTAGGTATTTTGTGTTCAGTAAAAATCAGCAATATTATTATTAAATACCTACTTATTTTTAAGATAAACTCAAAAAGTTTAGTAAATTTACAATAATATCCACAGTAGACTAAAATAGACACCAACACACATGTATAGCATATGTTTATAGCATAGCATAGCGTATAAATTATCCATCCGGTCCGTAATTCACGCCAAATCTATTTAACCGATTGTAACGAAATTTAGCATGTCGGTAGATTGGCGCTTTATATTTTGAGGAAGATTATAGGATACTTTCTATCCCGCGCACTTAAGAGGTTCCTGTGTGGGAAAGAAAACAAAATGTAAATTGGGCTGTATTTTATCACCGCGTTGTCTGATTTTGTTTATGAATTATAAGTAGTATGTGCTTTAGAGATTGCCCTAATTTTTTTTTGCAAATCATAAGCATCGTATTTAATTAAATAATAACAAATATAGCTATTATCACTCAGTAAAAAGTGACAAGACAACTTTAAATCTGGAACGTCGACAAATATTTGAATATTACAGGTCAGCCTGCATATACCCTCTAGGAAAGGCATACAGAGAACAGTGAACGAAATTCGCCGTTTTGGGTTGGTATGAATAATAATATTGTAGCAATGAAAAAAAAAGCTCAAGCAAAATGTTTATATACAGTCACTCAACTACTAGAGATATCGTTAGAACATTAAATGTTAGAGATTATATTAAATCGATAATACTAGATCAGCCTGTATGTGATTGTGGTTCACAGAATCTGATAAACTTATCAAACACTGATAAAGTAATAACAGCTGATACACCAACTGTAATAAATTTGTGGTAATCTTCGTATGTTGCAATTCTGTAACTAAGTACGTCTTATTTATATAAATTTTAAATTCTGATACGTATTGGGTGTTTATTAAATTTCTTCCAGTTTGCATTTAAGTATTTAGATGTCTTAGAGTCGTTAACTACCTCCTTTAACACAGGCATATAATTTTCTTAGTTTGGGGTTAGACACACATTTATGTAATTTGTCAGTAAAATTTATTTATTACTAGCCAAAAATACATAGTTTGTATGGTAAAATTAAAGTAATGTCTATCGATGAATAGCAGAACTTTTAATGACTTTTTGAGCTTTCTTGTCTCTTTAGTTGAGCAACTCGCCTCTAGGTAGCATTGGTTGTATTGGCATTACTACGCATGCGTGATCCCCCTCTTCACCCAGCAATCTGTTTACTCACACCTGCAATAGCTTTACCGCGGCAGTCTACGAGTGCCATACGTTTTTTTTTTAATATTTAGGTATTTGTATGTTTCTTTGTACGTGAGCACGTAAATAAGAAATGTGGCACAATATGGTGTTGTATTTTTTCGTCATGGAAAGAACCAACAGTTTGTATTTATTTTCAAGAAGCTTGAAACAACGTATAAACATCTAAAGTTCAAAATCGAACGTATTAAATTCGATACATTCGATTTATGAATTAAACTGAACAAAAGTGGCCATAACATAGAATACAATAATTTTCTATCTCATATAGACCATGCAAAAGGTGTGTAATGACTTTTACAATTTTAAAATGTACTTAATGGTGTATACATTTTGCAAAATTTGATGCTAAATCGTCAAATTTCTTTTCTTTTAGGGCATTTTTTCGTATGTATGTAGCTACGCGTTAAAAGCGGTAAAGCGATTACTGAATTCAATATAATCGTTACGCGATATGTAATCACACTTAGTTTCTAAAAATACTAGAAGTATAATAATTTGTATTACACAAACTTTTGAAATTATTAATCCAAGTCGTTAGTTTATCTTTTACTTTACAAGATAATAAAGATAAACACGTCGATTAAAATGAAAATTTTCAGCGTGAATTGATTAGAAGTAATATACATGTACTCCGTGACAAATACTTACCTGCTCAGCATGTCTGATAAAAATGAAAATAAAATGCTAAATTCTCAACATTTGCAAGTGTTACGTAATGTTTTGGATGAACTGGGTTTTAGAGAAGAAGAAGTATTTATAGCAAGACTTGGAAAGCCAGGAGATAACTTTGCGTCTGAAGTAAGAGTCGCTAGGGTGCAAATTGGGGATGATGTAATATTTAGAATTATAATGAAACAAGCTTCAATGTTTGCTGGTCCAAATAATACAATGAGCGTGTTTTCTAATTCAGCTTTTAATAATGAAATTTTAATGTATACAGAAGTATTAAAACTTATGACTCAGATACAAATAAGTACGGGTGTGAAAGAAAGAGACTTGTTCAAATATGCAAATTGCTATGGTGCTTTTCGAGAACTGTCGAACGAACTCATTCTTTTAGAAGATTTATCAAAAGAAAATTATGTTATACTAGACAAATTAGAACCAATGTCTAACGATACCATAAAAATAGTTTTAAGTAATCTTGCTACTTATCATTCTTTATCTTATGCTTTAAAAGACAAGTATCCGGATAAATTTTTAGAATTTTCTGAAAAACTTGTTGATATTCAAACTTTAGAAGAAAACAAACAGAATGCACCATCATTGGTTGCATTAGGAGACAATTTCAGTAACTTATTTACTGAAAATAAATATAAAGACGTAGTTAAACAAGTATTTAGAGAACAGTCTGATAAGACAAATAAATTAGTAGAAGCGGATAAAAGATCAAAGTACTCGGTTATCGTTCATGGCGATTGTTGGACTAATAATATATTATTTCAGATAAAGGTAAGAACAATCAGATATTAAAAATTGAGTAATTAAAAAAAACATATTAATTTATTTAACAACAGTATAACGTTAAAAAATCAAAACTAGGTACTAATTTTAAGCGTTCCGATCTTTTTATCGGCCTATATGCTTTTTAAAATTTGACCGGGTTGTACATATTACCTGGTTATCATCATAGTGCATAAACTCATAATTGTCGTGTTACAGTTTTGATGATTAGCGTTATCAGTAAAGCTAAAGCACCCGTCATGAGAAGCTATAAATTATGTAAACAAACATCTTTTACCAAGTATTTTCTTTTACTTCGAGACAACAATAAACTGTCCATATTCAATCGAAATAAAAAAATAGACGGGTTATAATATGAAAGTAACAACCTATTTAATTTAGTCGGATCATATCTAACAACTGACGTTTGAGTGTCTTGGTACGGGGACGCGCCGGTCGCCGTAAAAAGCAAACCATCGGTTCGTCTTTTGAAAATAAACTCGTCATTCGAGTTTTGAATTTTTCATTGCTTTGTTAAAATCGTGGATTTGGTTGTTATCGTTAATTTTTTTATCTTTTCGTTATCACTTTGTTATTGTTGTTAGTTTTGTTAATTGTTGCCTTAATTTTAATTTTTTTTTTTATCCATTATTTTGTGTATTAACGTATAATGAAGCCAGTACCCAGTACATTTAAGGAAATCAATTTGCCACGCAAAAAATGTCAAAACATACATAATTTATTATACATATTTAAATTATTAATTAATTAAATATTAAAAAAAGTACTTTTATCTTCGAACCAAATGTTGTTGACTCCCAAACGTTTGTTTACATAATTTACAGCTTCTCATGACGGGTACTTTATACAAACAATACACGGCGTAACTTGCCGTTTTCTGTAGACACCAATATTGATACGAGTATACTTGCAGCATTATGCTGTGACGTAAAGATTGTTAGATATTATATTATGATTTATTATTTGCTTTAACTAAAATTTTATTTGTGTATTTAGTATCAAATTTTCCAATTCAATATCAATAAATTGAATAAAACTATAGAAGAGCACCGTCCGTTGAAGAAAGTTAAAATAACGGGTCTAGGTACCTAAAACTAGACAGCAGAAAACGATATCAGTGTTTCTCTTTTTTTATTTGTTTGTTTGTTACTATTTCTGTCTATCAGCTGTCTGTTTTCCGGCTTTGGTCTACTCTGTATCTGATAAACCGTGTTAAAGTCTGAAAGAATCGTGAGATTTGGCACTCGATACTATCTGTCTTCCTCGTATGGAACGTGGCGTAAAAATATGTTTTAATGTATGTATGTATGATAAATTTGTGTACATAAAATGCTTGTTCTCAATTTCAGAATGGAGTACCAGATAACTGTGTTTTAATAGACTATCAACTTGCTAGAGAATCTCTTCCCGTTTCTGATATTTTGTACATGATTTTTAACTGCTCAGACTATAAGTTAAGATCAGAACATTACAACGACTGGATAGATCACTATCATTCCGAATTAGAAAAAAACTTGTTTACTTACGGCCTTAAAGTAAATAATATTTATCCAAGAGACAAACTTGACACAGATTTAAGAAGGTATTGCAAAATTTATCTTGGAATGGCGATGATCACCAACGCAATGTTGTTAAGAGAAACTAGTGAATCAGTTGCAATCAAAGAGAGTCTAACTGAAGCAAGTAATCCAGAAGATATGTTAGAAGCTATGAAGCTCACTGAAAATCTTAATGAAACTACAACATCTAAAATAAAGAACCGAATCGGGGGTTTGATTGACACTTGTGTCGAATTAGGATATGTCAATATGAGTGAATATTAAAACACGTTTTTGTTAATGAAAATGTGCAAAGCATATAAAACAAGAATAAGTTCCGCAGAAATGTCAGTTAACTGGGTTCATTCTGGATTAGAAGCAAGATGCTCAGGTGCACGGTTTTATTATTCTCTGATCCTAATTTAAGGGAATATTTTAAAGAACTATATATATTAAATATTTTAAAAAACTATATAATATTTTAAAGAACTATATATATATTATTTAATATGAGTAAAGTGTTTTTAAATAAAAAATTGATGTTATTAATCGGTCTAAACTTGAAGTTTCTCTCAAGCAAAAAATTTATCAGTCATTTTTTCGATAATAGTAGTTACATAAAGATCAACACATGACATAAACATAACCTTATCAGAAAGGAAGGAAGTTACATATTTATTTGGGTTGTGTGAATGGAATCATATGGTTTTGGATGTATCATAATAGGTTAGCAAACAAGCGCAGGTGTCTTCTAATGGTAAGAGACATCATAGATGCGACAGGTATGTTTCTGTTGTTTTTGCCGGGATGCAAGTTTACATATAAGAAAATTCAAACACACATTGCAACAATGTTAACAGCAGCACCTTTCGATTTTACACCATTAATATCAACTTTCTGAATTCTCCCGCTTAGAAAAGAAATCATAAGATCAAGTAACTTATTTTTAATTCCATATTGGTGAAGTTTCCGGATCAGAGTATAATTTTTAACGTAATCAAATGCCTTGGACAAATCACACCATACACCGAGTGCATCCTGAAAGTTTCCCAAGGCTTCATAATTTTTCTTTAACAATTCAACACCAGCAGCGACTTTTGATCTACCACTTGTAAAACCAAATTGTTTATTGTGAAATATGTCTAATTGGGTTAAATGTAATAACATTTGAATAAGAATATTTTTTCAAATACTTTACTAAGGGTAAGCAGAACGGAGACAGGTCGATAGTTGGTGGGATCAAACTTTTAGATTTAAATAGAGGTATAACCTAACTAAGATTCATTAGGTCAGGAAAAACGCCATTTGAAACACAACAATTGAATTTTATAGCTAGGTATGGAGCAACCATATTTATTACTGAAGCAACCATTTTCAGAGAATGACCACATAAATGTAATGTATTTTTCATTTTATCGATTTATCGGCTTTTATAATATCATATTTATCAATAAAAAACATTTAAAGTTTTTTTTTACACTCTGTTACATGTTGCTTCAGTAAGGATTCTGCTGTACTTAGGAGTTAAGAACTCTGGTAGTTTCTGCTGAAATATTGGTGAAAAAATGTTCAAACTGCATTGCACTGTTCAATTCACCTTATATGTCCACATTGTCCATCTTTAAACAGAAATCATTATTAAACGTTCTGGTTTTCCCGTTTTCATAATTGATAATTTTCAATGTATTTTTTTTATTTTACGTTTTTTTTTGTTTCAAAACTATCGTGATCGAGGTGGCTCTTAGCTATATACATAGGTTTTATTGGAGGTTCACTGAAAAAAATTGATAAACATGTTTTCGTGATGTCCTTCAAAAGTTATGATGCCACAGGCACACAAACACTCACACACGTCTCACAACACTTCTTTTCATGATGGGCTTTAGATAAAATGCAAAGATTACAAAACATAAGTAACACCAACTTTTTAAGAAAATATGAAAAGATCGCCTTTGTGGTCTAGCGTCTTAAAAACACAGGAATGTGTATTTTCAATTTCTAATAAAAATAATGTTGCCCGGTTGGCCATTGGCCTGTTACCTATCGCAATGTGGCTAGTCATGGTTGTGTCTCTTCCTACCTCTTTGGTTATATGGGCGTATAGATACTTGATCAACTAGAGCAGATCTAGTTGAGAAGGATATATTCCAAGCTTGATGGGGTCACCAGTAGAAATTCCAGCCTCACGTTTCCTATCGTCGAGCTTCATCATCAGACCAGCTCAGTTGTACCAGCATTCGTCAGTGTTTTAACTGTGAGGCCTCACATATATTCGAAAGTGGAACAAATACCCATAGTGCGTTTATTATCAATTGCAAAGCTTACAAATGAGCTAATGGCCCTAAACGCCTGGACAGACATCTATAAACTACAGCTAAGAATCATCTCGATTACGTCAGCTTTCGGATAAGAAAACCTCATCAAATTCCGTCAATACGCTGAAGAACTACACTGCCACAAACAGACACACACGTGTGCACACACAACACAGACACACACATACAGTCACAAATGACATGTCAAACGTATAACCTTTTGCGTCGGGGGTTAAAAAAGTCTTAGATACATATTACTTAATCTGATTTTAAAGAGACTTCTTTCAAATCTGGTTGGCTAATGAAAATGGAAAGGCAATTTTCACGAATTTAAAACAATCAATTCCAAATGGATCCAATGTAACGTTAATGGGACTTCCTAAAGTTCTTGGTAGTGACGTAATTCAATTAGTTTTAGACTGAACTTAGTGGATTTATACAGAACATTGTCTACCTCCTAGATTATCTTTTTAATGGCTTTAGTGATGGAGAGGTTGTCCTCTTCCTATTAGAGAAACCTTATTTTATGAAATTTGATGGTAAACAATCAGACGGATTTAAAAAGTTCACGCCGCTTAGAGACAACAAAAGTGGTAATGGTGCGTTGCCAACATGAGCCCGGGATGTCAGGGCTTCAGCAAAGGTAAGTTTACCGGTTAAAGTCGCCTCTGTGGTCTAGCGGTCCGGGTGTTGGACTTGACTGCATGCGGTCCCGGGTTCGAATCCCGGGTCGGGCAACAAAAAAAATTGTGTTTTTCCAATTTTCTGATTTGAAAAAACGTTGCTAAAGATTAAATATGTGCCCGGTTGGCGATAGGCTTGCCACCTATCACATTGTGGGAATTAGTGTCTTCGGCTAATCAAGGGTGCCCAGGTTGTGCCTCTGCCTACCTCTTCGGGGACATGGGCGTGAAGATACTTTTTTTATGAAAAAACTTCGACCATCTTTTCTCTCGATGGCGCCAAAACTCTTTAATGTCAGTCTGACACCAATTTTCAGGCTATAGTATTTTTAAATGGGTAACGGTTAACCTGGGGGCTTACTCCCGAAATTGATCAAATCTCGAGTTTGTTTCTGATTCGTACTCGATTCTGATCCGAACTCGATTTAAATCGTTACTCCCGAGCAAATACGAATCGTGTACGAGGATCGAGTTCCGTTCAAGTGTTATTAGCGTCGTTATATGTATCCGGTTGATTATGTCACCACGAAATGCTCTTTGTCTTTGATTAAATAATTTTTCTTATGTTAATAATTTTTGTTTTTATAATTTTAGCACTCAAAAAGTAAAAGAATAATGTTTAATTGAAGGTTAA
>NJDD01001014.1:100619-118162 GCA_002245505.1 Calephelis nemesis | reverse complement strand
TAACGCTCGCTGACCGCATTCGTAACAGTGAGATCCGAGAAAGAGTGGGATTGAAAGAAAGTGTTGGTGTTAAAATGCGAAAGGGCATGCTCCGCTGGTTCGGGCATTTGGAAAGAATGACAGATGAAAGATTGACAAAGCAGATATAGAATGCGAATGTGGATGGATGTAGGTACCCGGGGAGACCAAGGCTGATATTTCACGATCAGATCAATCGGATATTATCCGAGAGTAGTGTAAAGAGTCTCCGAAACCGGCGTGTTTGTATGAAAAGGGTAATGAATGTGAAGGAAGCAAGACAGGTTTGTCAGGATCGTGAGGTCTGGCACTCGATACTCTCTGCCTACCCCGTAAGGGACCTGGCGTGAAGATATGTATGTATGTATGTGTTTTATTTTGTTATATTGTTGTTACAATACCTGAAAAATTACAATTTAAATAGAAGAAAACAATATTATAGTTTTTTCTGGTAGGTAAGGTGGTGGGTAGAGCGGCTGGTAAACTGGTACACATTAGGTTATATGACACAGAGTCAAAATGCAGAGCGAAAATGAAATTGAAGACTTAATTCTGCAAATAGGTATTACGCTAATAACAATTTATATTCTGTGAGTGATAATATCTAAAATATTATTTCTAAGCTTTTAAAATCTGTATACATAACGATAACGACTTTATTTTATGTATATAGATTTAAGAAGTTAGAATCGATTTGGCTGAAAATTTATTAAGAGGTAGTAGACAGCCAGCAGACGAACAAAGGCTACTTTTTATCGTGTTCGACTGTGAAAAAACTACGAAAAACAACATTTTAGTTTTCCCATACCTACTAACTTAACGAGTGAAATGAAGTTCACCGTAACAGCTAGTATTGTATGTATATGACCATGAGGTGGTCCGGGTCTTTTGAGTGGAATAGACCTTCTGCCTCTCAGCCAGGCTGCTCGCTAGAAGTGAGCAAAAGATAAACATTGAAAACCAACAAAACCGCTGGTAGTGAAGTGCTGTGTAGCAAATTGTCTAGTTAGGGATCCACTGCCTTAACTATTCCAGCCGTCATAATGACTATCACGCTCCGGCTTGAAGGGTAGAGTAGCCTGTAGTCTTACATCCCGGTCACAAGTCAGCGACGCACCTATAACATCTATGGTGTCTATAGGACACGTCTGTGAGCCGGAGACCCTTGTGTTTGTTAGCTGATCTCTCACGTAAAAAAAATGTAACTCAAAATAATAAATTGACAACCGTGTTGCTAAGTTCACACTGTTGGTGATTTTGTTGCGCACTCACTAAACTAATTTTAAGTTATCGCTGTCTTCTTTCAACGAAATTAAAAGAAAGAGACAAAACACTTTTAGTGCTGTCAAATTAGACCGTACACGACATTTCTACAGAAATTTAATCTATCACTCGGAAAATGTTGATTGAAAACATCACAATCTAACATGTTCGGACTAATCTGACATGTCTAAAACGTTCCATCTCTTTTGTTTTTGTTTTATTTATAAAAGATAGCATATATATAAAATAAGTTTAATTTTTTAACAGCAAAATTACCACCACTTTCACAATAACTAAAAATAAACGGCTATTTCAGTCGTGTTTAAAACAGGTATTATATTCTTAGCTTTACTAAGTTCGCTTTTTTAGTTCGCCAAAATAATACGATGTGAATGAGTGAAATTTGTGAGATTTGACTTTAATTTTTACTTTAATATTATATTGCATTAAACTAAACTCAATCATAGTCTTATTTCATTATATTGTTTGTTTTTAGACAAGTAGTAGATTATCTAAAGCGAGCGATGATGACATATCTCGATGCCGATATTAAACGAAATTTTGAAGTGACTTTTTACAGAAACAAGCAGACTTATTTCTTGACAGTAAGAAACATTAAAGCTACTCATCGCAGACACATGTGATATTGATAATGGTACTAAAAATAAAAAATAGTATCTTCACGCCCATATCCCCGAAGAGGTAGGCAGAGGCACAACCAAGCACCCACGACTAGCCGAAGACACTACGTCCCACAATGTGATAGGTGGTAAGCCTATCGCCAGCCGGGCATATATCCAATCCTAAGCAACGTTTTTTTTATAAGAAAATTGGAAAACTCAATTTTCTTTGTATTGGCCCGACCCAGGATTCGAACCCGGGACCTGAGACAGTCAAATACAACACTTCACTCAATTACTTTGAGTTTACGAAATCGTGTAATAATAATGTGTAGATTAATCTCGATATTTTCATACAAGTTCGAGTTCTAATATAATTAAATTAACATATTCAATCTTAAGGACGTTCAAAGACGTCCTCGGCTCGCATATCGACGCAAACTATCTCCAACTAATTATTAAGTTTTGGCTCCAAACGCCGGATACGTTATCTTAAGGTTTTGGAGTCTGCTAAATCATTAATGATATGAATTAGTAATGTACGTTATAAGGAAGAAATATTAATTAAAATTGCATTTATGCATTACACTGCTTTATTTATTCGTTACAAATAGAACGGATTTTTAAATTTTCAAGACGAACAACGTTGTCCGATATTGAATATGTGCCACCTCTCCCAGGGTTGTCTGGGCTCCTTTGCAGAATGGACCATCTGCCTTTTGGATACCTAGGATTACCGTCACTAACAAAGTGACATCCAACTAGGTGGTAGAGTTTCGCAGCGACTCGCCCGGATCGGTACCACCGCCTTAGCTATTATAACGTCCATAGCGTCCAATGCTTGCCGTTGACTTTTCCATTTGGAAGGTAAGGTAGGTACCCGGTAAACTTACTTTTGCTGGAGGTTGGCAACGCACCATTATCATCTTTAGCGTCTCTGGGCGGCGTGAATTTCTTATCAACAGGAAGTCCGTCTGCTTGTTTGCCTTCCATTATCATAAAAAAACCACCTGTCGCATTGTGGGACTTAGTATCTTCGACTAGTCGTGGAGACTTCGTTGCCTTACTCTTCAGGGTTACGGACACACGGGCGTGAAGATAGTTTATTTTTAATTTAAAGTATTATTGAGATACCACTTACCCCTTTCAACACTATTGTTTTTATTGTTAGTTTAGATTTTGTGTAAACAACTGAGACGATTTTTTTTCTGTGTGTCAAAAAAATGTTAAGCCTTTTGAGAGTGTTCATCTAAAACTCTATTAAAACCTTTTAATTGTGATTTGTTATTGTTATGTTTTTATACATCTACAAATTTTTTTTTATGTTATAGGAAGGCAAACAAGCAGACGGATTTCCTGATGGTAAGAAATTTGGAATGGTATGTCTATCTTTTCTAAAATGGGTATTTAAAATGTTAAAATTGTAAAGCTATTTTAACAGATACAGTATTAACATCTATCTAAGTTTGAACATTAGTTACCTTAAACTTTGTATGCAAAATAAAGCTCTTTATAATAAAAAATAGCAATATATATCTTAGAAGCTAGTTATAAGAAAGTTAAAAATAGCGAAGTTTAATTGAGAAAAGTCAACACAACTTGTTTGGCTAAGTTTGAATACCTACGCAGCTTCATTACAACTCTATAAAAACTCTAGCACTGACTAAACTAATTTAAAGTTATTTTATCCTAGAAAGAAAAGAAAAAGAAAGAAATAAAATATATTTGAATTCGGAATATTACAAAACTATTTACAAAATTTCAAAATTATTTAAGCATTCCAACATATTCTACCACATTGTAGAGTGCAAATATTTTTATATTTATATAAAAGTAATTATTTAATTATGTACGTGTTTTAATATTCATACAAAAAATTTAGTTTTATATTTATTAACCCTTTCTAACTTACACTACCACCGTTTCAAAACCTAGCCAGTCAGAAGAAGAAATGGCACACGAACTCCCCGGCAGTCAGGACTATAACCTATCATCCTTGTACTACGACCTATATCAAAGATAGCAAGAAAGAGACGTTTAGTTTTGCGACATTAGTTTGTACAATTATTTTGTCCCGACTTCTCGGAATTTAACATGTCTAAAATGTTCCATTTTTGCCGTTTGGTTTCATTGAAAAAAGATAATACTGGTACACCTAAAATAAGTTTAATTGGTTGTCAGTAAAATCAAAAATGCTAAAGAGTTTGGCTAAGAACCCGAATCACAATTTTCGTATATGCAAACAAGAAATTAAATGTCTGATTAAATAATAACATTTTTTATTTTTTAAACTTTAGACTCTTTTTACTAAAATTGCGCCGACGTAGGAGCATAGAATTTGGCACACTTATAGTTTATGTGTAGGAAAAGTGCAGAACGCTAATATTTTTTAATAATAATGTTTATAAAGTAAATTAAATCTATAAATAAAACATTACCCACACTACCATGCATTTGACACACACAAACAAATATTTTGATGGTAATGATAAAAGATCACAGATGGCGCACTAAAAAGTTTGAAAACAAAGTAGTCTAGAGAAATGATGTTGGCGTTTAAATCTGTTGTAGTTATTAAAATTTATTATGGTTGAATTTCGACCAATAAACGACCACTAGTTGTTATTTTCATCTAATACACATTGAATATGAGGGTTGTCCCCAAAGGAGTTGAGACAATTGCTGCAGGCGGTTGTGATACCAGGCTGTCCAGTGAACGGGAAACACTGATTTGTGCAATTCCTGAGCAAATACAATTTTGTAGCAATGCTAGGAAGATTGTCGCAAGGAATTTGGATTCTTATTTTATACATTTAATACTTTGTTCCTTTCTTTGCTCTGTCCCTTTAGAATTATTTAGAATTTTATTTTTTTATATTACAGGAAGGTATATGCAGTCTAATTTCCTACTACTATATAATAAGAAATAAATTACTTAATAGTACCAACACGGCGGCAATGTTACGTAAGTTCGAGGTTCTAAACTTACGTAACATTGCCGCCGTGTTGGTCCAGGTCTCCTAAGTAGAATAGACCGTCGTCTCTCTGATATGAAGCTCGTAAGGGGCAAGCATAGGCTTAATGGGTTATTTACTGGAATATTGATGGTAGATTACTGGGCAGTAACTTGTCCGGGTAGGAATCCACTAACTTACCTATTCCATACTACAAACGTAAATTGATGCTTACAATATATTTGCCAACTAATTCTAAATGCGAAAGTGTGTTCCTATCAGGTAATCTGTGACGCTTTCACGGCGAAACAGGTTTTGATGAAATTTGATATGCATGTTGTTACATTTAGGACTAAAATGAGTGAAGAAAGTTAAGTTGGGGTTAAATAAAAATTATTAAATAAAAATTTAAAAAAAAGATTTTAAAAAATTAAAAATATGTTTAACCTGTTAGGGATCCACAGCTTTACTCTTGACATCATACGGACAGTTATGTTCCTGCCGCATGGTAGAGCAGCCAGTAGATTTGGACAATTGGTCTACTATCTCGTCCACAAGACAACGACGCACCTACAATAACAATGATTATTTCTTACCATCAGGAGAGCTTGTCCGCTATATTATTATTCGTTTAATTTTAAAAATAAAATTAGATAAGATACTAGCAGTTTCACGCAGCTTAGCCTGCGTAACTTGGTTTTTACTGCAACGGTTTTGATGAAAGAAAGCCTATATCACTCAGGGATAATGTAGCATTCTAAAGGTGAAAGAATTTTTGAAATCCGTCCAGTAGTTTCGGAGCCTATTCAATTCAAACAAACAAATAAAAAATCAAACCTTTCCTCTTTAAAATATTAGTGCAGATTGAGTCGTTAAAACAATCAATTTCGAATATTTTTATCAACTAGGATCAGGGGCAGATGTGATGATGATAAGGGCAGATAAGGATGCACCCAAAGAACAATATAATAGAAAACACAGCAAATAACAGAAGTAGTAGGAAACAACAGACAAAGCCGCAAACTACCCTTGTATCTCATAAGTTTCGCAAAGTCCACTTCACTTCTGTGTGAAGCGATTTCGAATAAATTAAAACTTTGCCTGTATTTCCTGTTTTACATAACAATGAGCTGAACACTATTATTTTATGTAAAAATTTGTCCCCGTTATGACAATTTGCAAGAGGATGAAAACTTTGCAAGTTTTAATTCATTTGTTGTCTTGGCGTGGAATCGATTTAACTTATTACTAAGTTGTTTTAAACTATTAATCAAATTTTATAATGCCTTGCGGGTTTTGAAGGGAAATCTTTTTATTGGCGTTGTGCACTTTTTATAATGGGAAAAAAGTTAAACTCGAGTCAGAACACGTGATCTGACCAAAAACTCGTAAGATGGAAAAAAGTTAAAGCATCTTCATGCCGTTATCTTCGAAGAGATAGGGACAGGCACAGCCTTGGCACCCATGACTAGCCGAAGACATTAAGTCTCACAAGGAGATAGGTGGTAAGCCTATCGCCCAACCGGGCACACATCCAATCCCTAATATTTTTTTATAAGAAAATTGCAAAAACTATATTTTTTGTTGCCCGACCTAGGAATCGAAGCCAGGAACACATGAAGTCAAGTCCAACACCTGAACCGCTATTTTGGCAACGTACCATTACCACCTTTGGTGTCTCTAAGCGGCGTGAATTTCTTCCTATTAGGAAATTCGTCTGCTTGTTTGTCTACCAATATCATGAAAAAAAATGTTCCGGTTTAGATTTGATGATCTTATAAAAATACGTAACAATCCAGCTTTAAGCTGTAACGCACCGTGATAATTGGACAATACAAGCGATGTACATATTTTCTTAAAATTTCGAACACTTGTTTACAGTTTTAAAATGTAAGTAATAAAAAAACATAATAATACTAATTTTATTAGCAACATTAAACAATATTGCTCAAAAATGTGGGTAGTCATAACTTTTAAAAATATAAACCGTCGAGGTAAAATAACAAAACAGTCATACAATTTTATCATACTATTTGCAAATATTTAACATGCAAAAACCTCGGAGGGTTTTACATTCAGTCCTCAGCCCTTCCTAAGGGTTATTTAGTAAAGTATGTTTCTATAGTACCTCATCCGCCCTCCATCAAGAGGGTTAAGTGGCTATGTGCGGGATATTTTACATAAAATAACAATTAAAAAACATCGTGACCTGAGTAGAGCTCTTTACGTAAAATGTTTCAATTTGTTTTATTTTTTACTTACCCACATTTTTTATTTTATGCAATGGAAGATAAGCAGCCGGATTAATGTAGGATTTACATTATTCATTTTCCCGTATCAGTCTATGGCACAGCTCTATTCCGTATTCACGTTTTTTTAAGACAGATGTTTACATTTAATAAGAGAATTTATACTAAAACCAATTATCCTTTTTATTGCAATTTTTTATATAAGAGAAGACAAACGGGCAAGCGTATCTCTTGATGGTAAGTAATCGCCGCCGCTCACGCACGTTGTCGACACCAGGAATATCACAGATGCATTGCCAACCTTTTAGAGATGAGTACGTTATTTTATTCCCATATCACATCCATTTGGAAATACCGATGCTATCGATTTTCTTTTTATGATATTGGAAGGCAAACAAGCAGACGGATTTCCTGATGGTAAGAAATTCACGTCGCCTACAGACAACAAAGGTAGTATTGGTGCGTTACCAACCTGAGGCCGGGATGTTAGGCGTTGAGCAAAGGTAATTTTACCGGCTGCCTTACCCTTCAAACCCGAACACGTCATGACGTTATGGCGGCAGGAATAGGTAAGGCAGTTTTACCAATCCGGGTGAGTCGCTGCGAAACTCTACCTCCTAGTCAGATGTCACGGTGTTAGTGACGGTAAGCCTATGCTCGCCTTTTACGAGCTGCCTGGCAGCGAATTCTGTGAAGGAGCCCGGACCAACATGGTAAAACAATGGTGTTATAGGTACTAGATTAGAAATGTCTACTGAGTTGCCAAATATTTTAGAATACAATTTTTATTTTATATAAATAGTGCGTCACGTTGTTTGTCCGCAATGGACTCCTAAACTACTTAACAAATTTTAATCAAATTTGCGCCTCGTACAAACCGACTTAAATAGTATAAGCATTGAAAAGAAAAGAAAAAATATTTATTTACGGAATATGAGTGTTACAAAAATTTTACAAAATTATTTAGGTGTTTCTACATATTCTACCAACTTTTGGTGTGCAAATATTTTAATACTCGTAGTTAGATGTTAATCAATTAGTTAATTTAATTATTTGCCTACTATTTACACACTGTTTATTGTATTGATTAGGAATATGATTATTTATTAATCCAAACAATTTTTAGAATATAAATCAATTTATCCCTGTCTACCGTAAACTACCACCGTTTCCAAACCTAGCCAGACAGGAGAAGAAACGGCGAAACAAACTCCTGCGCACCCAACATTCTGCAATTAAATTAATTATTTTAGAAATTTATTTATTATTTATTCTTATATGCAAGAAAATCTTTGACACTATAATAAATTTTCTCTAAGAGTAAGTTGACTACCTTTTTTCGAAATCTGCTTAATGGAAGTGATTTAAGATAATCAGAAATTTGATTGTATATACGAATGGACATGCAATACACATTATTTTTGTAAATGTTGATTTTAGAAATAGTGAGAAACTACATGTGCCTTACATGTAGTTTCTCACTATTTCTAAAATGAGACAAACCTAGGACTTCAGCATTTGTGTCAAACAAATGATGATGTTTTTTTACAAATACACATACAGCAAGTATATATAAACAAGGTAAAGGTAATATTTTAAGTGACTTAAAAAGTGGCTTGCATGAATGTAACTGATTGACACTACATATCGCTCGTATACACTTCTTCTGAACTCTAAAGAGTCTAGTTAATTCAACAGAATTCCCCCAAATAGGAATACCATACTGCAAAACGGAAGAAACATACCCGTGATAAGCTAACAGAGATGTCTTTAATCCTGACACTTCTTTAATTCTTCTCAACACGTATACAAAACTATTTATTTTATCGCAAAGTGAATCAATATGCGGTTTCCAGTTACAAAATTTATCGATTTTTATTCCTAGGAATTTAGTACAATCTACATTTTCACTAGTTGTATTATTTAAAATAACCTCTATTTTTTTTTGGTATCTCTATAATGTGCTTGAAATTCAACTAATTTTGTCTTTGTAAGATTTATTTTTATCTTATTTTCATTTAACCATTCTGTCACTTTAGTCAAAGTTTTACTTGTTTCTTTAAATAAGCCATTTTTATTTTTATCTTGATGAGAAGTGTATTATCATCAGCAAATAAAATTGAATCATGATTAATAGCATTAGGCAAATCGTTTATGTAAATTAAAAAAAGTACTGACCCTAAAACACTACCTTGTGGTTATACCGCAGTCATTAAAAAGGTAATTTGAAGTATAAACTTTTTTGCGGTTTCCACTTAGTTACTTCAGTTACTTTTTTAACTAAGTCAAAACATACATAAACTGTAGACCTGCCATTTCTAAAACCATATTGATTATTTTGTAATAAATTAAACTGAAGTAAATAACTGTATAATTTGTCATACATTATTTTTTCAAAAATCTTAGAAATTACTGGAATTAAAGTTATTGGTCTATAATTGTTCATGTCGCACATATCCCCTTTTTAAATATTTTCTTGACAATTGACTTTTTAAGCGATCAGGATATATAAAAATGATAAATTAAATATATTATAACAAAGAGGCTTTGATATTACACTAACAACATTATTTAATATTATTGTGCTAATGTTTTCAAAGCCAGTTGCTCTGGTGTTTTTCAAATTATGTATAAACTTAACTAAATTATGCTCATCAACTAGGTTCAAAAACATAGTTTTGCTATGATTAGATAGATTATGAGACATTAGCATATAACAGATCTTACATCGCAATCTATAGCGGGCGACGCCGCAGGCAATAGACCTTTTTTGTAAGAAAATTGAAGATACATATTTTTTTGACATTGCTCGAACTGGGAATCGAACTTATGGTCTCATAAAGTCAACTCCAACAAGTATAAATCATCTAATGTAAAATTAGAGTTAATGAAAAATAAAGAGAAAAAAATATCTTCAGTCCCGTATTTCCGAAGGAGTAGGCAAACAGACAACCAGAGCACGATTAAACGATGGCTCAAAGTCCTACAATGTTGTAGGTGTTAAACCTATCGCCAACCAGGCAAGAAAGCAGGCAAGAAAACTGAAAAAATACGCAAGAATTTTTTTTTTCCATATCATACAACTTTCTTATCCACAACATCAGTGCTCACCATTGCCGTATACCAGTTAATGATTAGATAAGATAACCAGTAAATTTTCGCAGAAGGCTATACATACTTAACATGGGTGAAGTGCACCTTTAACATTTTGGGTGTCTAGCATACTGGGTGTCATATAGCACATATTATGTATTTCCATCAGGAAATTCATCTGCTTGCTAGCGTTTCGATACTAGATATATATTAAAAATTACAAATTGGGTACTCTATAAATACGTAAACAGTAAACCGTACACCAAAACTGCAGTTAGCTGAATAATTAACCAAGTATTCCACGTACATGTAATATAAAGAACCGTTTACATAGTGGCAAATTTATTAAATATAATAAAAAAAATAAAATAGTAGGTAGTAGGAAGGTAGGTAGTAGGTAGTTTACGGAAGACAGAGTTAAATTTGATTAATATTAAAAATGTTTGATAATAAATAATTAAACCATTTATAAATATAAATAATGGGCCCAATTTTAAAGTATATGTAATTAAATCATATTTTGATAAACATTAAAATATTTGCACACCAAAATATGGTAGAATATGTTGATATACTTAAATACTTTTGTAAAATCTCATTTACACACATATTCCGCAAATAAATAATTTTCTTTCTTTCTTTCTTTCTTCTTTAAAAATAAAATTTCTTAAATGTATATCACGTACGGTAGATAGTACATAGAATTAAAATTAATTTACCTCTAAAATATTTGTAAAATAATTTATGAAAAAATAAATTATGAAGCTTATTAAAAAATAAATAAGTGCTGCGATTTACACATTAATATTTAATTCACATTAATAAAATATTAACTATATTAAGGTATAACCCTGGTATTACTATAAGGTATTAGGTAAGAACCACATTCTTAGCGAATTTTCACAGTCCTTTCTTAATTCTAAATTTACGAGAAACCTGCCAAATTGAAGTACCTATTCGGGTTTGTAGTTTAAAGTATAGGTATAGAATTAATTATTCAATTCATCTATGTTATATAAAAGAAAGCGCTATTATCTACGCTATTTATAACTAAATAATGGATATACTTGTTATGCTAAAAATTTGCGTTTAGGTAACTTACAACCTCGAGACGAACATGGGATAGTTTTTATCTCATTTAACGGCAAGGAAACTTGTAAAAACAACATTTTAATTTTTTCCATATGAACTGAACGGATGGAACAAAATTCGCTGGAACAGTAAGTTTTAAATAAGTTTAATAATTCTCCCTTGTTGACTCCTGGTCTGGGCTCCTTTGCAGAATAGACAACCTTTCTGCCAGACAGCTCGTAAAAGGCGAGCATATGCTGTCAGATGTCACGGTGCTAGTGGCGATCCACTAGCACCGTGACATCTGACTAAGTGGTAGAGTTTCACAGCTCAGGTTTATTTAGATATGTTAGGTAGTAACATTTACATAGATATCTAGATGACTGACCGACCGACAGATACTTTTGCTATTCGTATCCACTGTCTAGCAATATTTGTAAAATTAACTGGAATTAGGAAGATTTTGACCAAATTTAATACCCGTTTAGTGTATAGTCTCCCTTATATTTACTGCGACCTCAGGACTTTGGTAACAAATTCACAACACTACACGTAACCTATTAACGAGACGAATTTCAGACTACACCAACTGCAGCTTCAAACAACAATACCTGCGATATTTCAGCTAGAGAATATTGTAGGTAACAATAGGGAGCTTTGTTGACAATGTCGTTCGTTTGTGAAATAGAAGACTATACTGATATTGTTATAATTAATAGAATTTACAAAAACTTGAATATTAATACGTAAAGCAAAACTTTGGACCCCATGTTACGAACATAGCGTTTACGGAGGAATATGAAGTTTGGCACACTTATAGTTAGAAATTATTTGCCGCACACGGGATTTGCATCTGCCTCTTTTCGTCTCTTGTTGGCAAATGTCCTTACCATTTGAACTGAAGAGTCTTAAAATTATGTAGTATTATTATTAAGTAGTAGCATAATTTTTAGCTCTTACGGTTAACTTACTTTTGCTCGAGGACTAACATCCGGGCCTCTGTGTGGCAACGTACCATTACCACTTTTGGTGTCTCTTGGGGGAATTTCTTACCGTCATGAAATCCGTCTGCTTGTTTGCCTTCCAATATTATATAAAAAACATCTATCATCCTGCCAGGCAGCTTGTAAGAGGTGAGTATAGGCTTACCGTCACTAACACCATAACATTAGGTTGTTGAGTTTCGCAGTGACTCGCCCGAATTGGTACCGCCGGCTTACTTATTCCTGCCGTCATAACGTCATGACGTGTTCCGGTTCGGAGGGTAACGTAACCGGTAAATTTACTTTTGCTCGAGGCCCTACATCCTAGCCTCAGGATGGCAGCGCACCATTACCACCTTTGGTGTCTTTAGGCGACGTGAATTTCTTACCATCGCGAAATCCGTCTCTTTGTTTGCCTTCCAATGAAATAAAATAAATAAATAGAAATATCTGATCATAGCACTGTTTGCCATTGACGTGTTCCGATTCCGAGGAAAATGTAGCCGGTAAACGAACGGAGTACGAACTAACATCCCGGCTGCAGGTTGGCAACGCACCATTACCACCTTTGGTATAACTTTCGTGTCGCTTAGTGGCATAAATTTCTTAGCATCAGTCTGCTTGTTTGCCTTCCAATGTCATAAAAATAAAAATAAATAAATGTTAGTTGATACTTATGGAGCGCCATGTAAATCAGTTAAAAATTTCGTATTGTATTTGTTTTCCAGTGGATTGAAAATATCATTAATAGACCGATATTTCAGATTTCACTAAAAATGGCGCATCGTCCAAAACAAAGCTAAGTCAGTTTTCCGGTTACCGGAAATAGATTTGCGTAGTGGTTTCCGCCTGACCTGATCCGGTAACTGTTTCCTGCTTCGCTATTGCCCATTGTTCTGCATAGTATGCTTACCAAACGATACTTTGGTGGTTTTAAAACTTTCAAAGGAAAACTTTAACAGAAATGTATATTTAAAATTAAAGGGTACTTACTTAGAAAATACTTTAACTTTTATTGACATTTCTATTAAAGTTAAAGTGTTTCATCATCAGTAAGTATTTACTCACTTACCTAGAAAATACTTAAGCGTTTATTGACATTCCTGTTAAAGTTTTCCATTTAGCTTTTCTCATTAAATAAAATATGAGAAGTGAGATTTGTTTTTTTTTTGTCACTATATTAGATGGTAACGCAAAATCTAGATAAGAGCTTTGCTCTCTCACTTATTAAACTTAAAAAAATTTACATTTAGAATTTCCCACTTTTCAAAACGGTTGAAAGCAAATTGGATAGTATGTTTTTTTTAAGATAACTTTCAATCATCACCCATTTTAAGAAGTATCTTCACGCCCATATTCCGAAAGAGGTTGGCAGAGGTACAACAACCAGGGCTCCCACGACTAGCCGTAGTCACAAAATCCTACAATGTGATAGGTGGCAAGCCTATCGCCGACTGGACACGTATCCAATCCCGAGCAACATTTTTTTAACTAGAAATTGAAAAAACCCAATTTTCTTTTTGTTGCCCGACCCGGAATTCGAAACTGGGACCGTATGCAATCAAGTCCAACAACTGAACCGCTAGACCACAGAGGCGACTTTTAACCCTGATAAATTTCAGTGATAGAATAAAACGCGACACTAAAAATATGTTTTATCACCTAGTGGGGTCTTGGATATTGAAATTCGATGTTCCGAGCCCATTGAAGCAAAAATAGTACCAGCTCGCTGGTGTTCTTTTGAACATGCCTATTCCGCCGTAAATATTGCCACGTTGCATTTTATTCTCGTGTTTGTAAAATTTAGGTGAAGTTTGATATCATTCGACATTTTATCGAGTGATTTTATAAATTCTTGCTTTATTTAAAGCCTACTTCCGAAGCTTCATTGCCACTAAGCCTGGGTCTGTTTTGTGCGTGTTGGTCCGGACTCCTTTGTAGAATAGACCATCTGCCCTCCTGTTAGTCAGCTTGTAAATGACAAGCATAGGCTTACCGTCACTAGCACCGTGACGTCTAACTGGGTGGTAGAGTTTCGAAACGACTCGCCAGGATTGGTACCATCGCCTTACCTATTCCTGCCGCCATAACATCAGCGCTTGCCATTGACGTGTTTCGGTTCGAAAGATTAGGTAGCCATTAAACTTACTTTTGCACGAGTCCTAACATCCCAGCCTTTAGTTGGCAACGCGCCATTACCACCTTTGGTATCATTAGGCGCCGTGGATTTCTTCCAATAAAATAAAATAATTACGTAGAAATATCATAGAATCCCAAGGATATTATTAATTTTTAAATATAATTTTTAATATTTAGCAGTTTTACATAATTTAAAAATTAAAAATAACGAATTAAAATCTTTAAAATTAATCAAGCAAATACAATTTAAAACTAATAGGAAGTCAAACAGGTCTGCCAGGATTGTGAGCATTTATTTATTTATGTTTGTGTATAAATAATAGTGATTACATTTATAGTTTGCAATACACAAAAAATCTATACAAAATGAACTTTGAAACTAAAAGTAACCACTGTTCGAAGTCGTCATAACAAATGGATTACAAGTATTCCACTATCACCAGTCAGTTATTAAAAAGTCTGTCAGTAAAACTGATTTATTCACGACAAATCACAATAATTGGTTATACTATATTACCTACCTTTCCCTGTCGTCATAACGTCAATGTATCGCTTCTGTGATCTAGCGGTCCAAGTGTCGGACTTGACTTCATGGAGGGTTCTAACTCCGGGTCGGGCGATAAAAGAAAATGTGGTATTTCCATTTTTTTAAATAAAAAAGACGCGTGACACTCGGAGACTGCTGCGATAAGGCTATTGCATAGGCAAGCATGAGTCACCAGATTTCGGGGCGAAGAAGGGGTACGCATGGACAGTAACACCGATACAACCAATGCTATCTAGAGGCAAGTTGCTGAACTAAAGAGACAAGCTTGATTGAGAAGTTATTTAAAGTTCGGTGATGCATCGATAGCTGGCATTAGTAGGGGTTGTTACGTATTTCCGTTACGGAATTTCTGGATTAGGTCTCCACGCTCAAGACCCGCGATAGAAGCTATGCAATAGCTTAAAAAATGTTGCTGGGGATTGGATATGTGTCCGGTTGGCGATAGGCTTACCACCTATCACATTGTGAGACTTAGTGTCTCCGGCTAGTCGTGGGTGCCCTAGTTGTGCCTCTGCCTACCCCTTAGGGAATATGAACGTGAAGATACTTTAGTGTCTTGTTGTTTCTCTGTTGTCGAAATGGCCGTGAATATTCTTTTTTAACCAATATTTATGTCTTTATACGTAATACGTTTCACTATAATTATATTACCTATATGATATATAATACACTGAATACAGGCAATCATTTCAATGGTCTACTTTGTAATATAACTCTTCTAAAATCTTTAAAAAATTTTTGACCTCTTTAATAATAGGATCCCGGTCATGTAGAATACGTTTTCGTATAAGTTGTGTGTGCACTGAACCGGCTAAATCTTTGAAGAATGAAGGTGCGAAGGTTTTCGGGCTTGTGGAAGGCTCTGGAATTTTTTATATGACACTCCATTGCACGCGTATTGTCAAATATATCAAATGACCCTCTATTTCGGCGATTTTGTGAAAGGTCCGACATATTGGAATCGACTTGTGAACTTTTCATGTGGTATTGGAAAATGGTCAAATCAGTTCTATCTTTACGGACGAGATAAAACATGTTTTGGTGGTTGTTTTGATATTAATCGCCTTTGTGGTCTAGCAGTCCAGGTGTAGGACTTAACTTCTTGAGGTCAAGGGTTCGATTCCCGGGTCGGCAACATAAAGAAAATTCGATTTTTCCGATTTTCTAGTAAGGAAATGTTGCTCGGGATTGGATATGTGCCCGGTTGGCGATAGGCTTGCCATCCTTGGGGGACTTAGTGTCTTCGGCTAGTCGTGGGTGCCCTGGTTGTGCCTCTGCCTACCTCTTCGGGGATATGGGCGTGAAGATACTTTTTTCTTTTTTTTTTAGTCTAAAAACAGAAATGCAGATTTACTTACCTAAGGGGACAAAGACACGAGAAATTTTTTCTTCCCGTTATAGCAGTTAGTTGAATCTATATAATGGGAACAACAGGATAGAATTTAATCACGTTCCGTTGACCCGTAACGGGGATACAGACAACGGAAATAGACCAATAAAGGTCTTTTGACGCCTATTTAATTAAATACTGGTTGTAATTTTATGGGCACCCACTCAACTTATTTTACGTTATCACTATCTTCTTTCGACGGTAATCTAAAGAGACAAAACACTTTAGTGCTGTCAGATTATTTTGTAGATTACGTGACATTTCTGCAGACTGTTTATCTATTCCTCGGAAAACGTTGATTGAAAATGTCACAAATTGACATAATATCTGAACTACACTTACATAACTAAAATGTTCCATCTCCTTCGTTTTTGTTTCATTTAAAAATATAGCATTAATTTAAAATAAGTTCAGTATATGAACTGCAGATTTGAAATCGTTTTCTAAATTTAAAATTCAACCAATGATGTACTACATGTAGATGAAGTGACGACGTGTTATTGGTAGATAATCTAATTTTAGTGTTTAACAAAATTTTAGCTCAACGGTGTTTAAATTTTGTGTGGTAAGACGGAATAAATTCCAAATATTTTTTTTTCCCAAAGTTGAAACAAGGCCCAAATTGTTAAGAGCAAAAATAATAAAATTTTCCCCGTGTTGGTCCTGGCTTCTTTGCAGAATAGACCATCTGCCTTCCTGGCCACGCAGCTCGTAAAAGGCGAGCATAGGCTTACCGTCACTAACACCGTGACATCTGACTAGGTGGTAGAGTTTCGCAGCGACTCGCCCGGATTGGTAACACCGCCTTACCTATTCCTGCCGCCATAACGTCATGACATGTTCCGGTGCGGAGGGTAAGGTATCCGGTAAATTTACTTTTGATCGAGGCCTAACATCCCGACCTCAGGTTGGCAACGCACCATTACCACCTTTGGTGTCTCTAGGCGGCGTGAACTTCTTACCATCAGGTAATCCGTCTGCTTGTTTGCCTTCCTATATCATAAAAAAAAACAATTTTAAGGAACTAGTCAAATAAATTAGTCTTTCCTATATCATTTTAATACAAGAAAATGTACCCTAGATAGAACAGGCTTTAACCCGCAACCTTTTATTTTCGCTGACGATGCTTTGTCAGTCAAATACTGAGAATTGAATTCGTTTTTCCATTTTTTATATGAATAATCAGAAAACAAACACATGGGGCTGTTGAAGGTAA
>NJDD01001014.1:78910-100443 GCA_002245505.1 Calephelis nemesis | reverse complement strand
TCAAATACTGAGAATTGAATCCGTTTTTCCATTTTTTATATGAATAATCAGAAAACAAACACATGGGGCTGTTGATGGTAAAATACAACCGTGGTCTATAGACACCATAGATGCTATAGGTGCGTCGCTGTCCAGTGGCCTGGACATTATGCAAATAGCGCAAGTCTACGGGTTACCCCACCCTCCGGACCGGCACATGACAGAGATATTATGGCGACAGGAATAGGTAAGGTGGTAGATCTTTACCCGGGCAAGTAGCTACATAGTACTCTGCCACCAGTGTCTTGTTGGTAAAGAACTGTTTAATATATTATACTCACCTATAATTATACACAGCCTTCTAGTTCGTTATGAGAGAAGACATTGCTATTGTTTACTTTATGTTGCCCGTGTTGGTCTGGATCCGCTGAGTAAAATAGACCATCTGCCTCTCTGCCAGGCAGCTTGTAAGAGGCGAGCTCAGGCTGAATAAGTAATTACTAACAAGACCACTGGTGGTAGAGCGCTGTGCAGCAAGTTGCTCAGATCCGGTGTCTTACCTATTTCAGTTTCCACAATGACTCTGTTCTGTTCTATTTTCCGAATAGAATAGCCGATTCATTAGCACAAATAGGTTAATACCTCGGCCACAGGACAATGACGCTTTTATAACATCTGTGGTGTCTATAGGCCATGATTGTCCCATCATCAGGAGGGACATGATCTCTAATATAAAAAACATTATTCACTACGTTTGTCATTAAGGTTGCGATGCGCTTCCTTTATTTAAGAAATCGTTAATATCCACCTATTAATACATTCATAACTCACATTTGGCAATTATTTAATGAAATTACAATATTGGAGAGAAACTACGTAATATACCGATATTGAAAATTTCAACGCAATATCCCCCGATTATTGAAGACAGTGTAGCAGTAGGTAGCCTGTTTAAATATCCCGAGAGCGCAATTTTCAATCAAAATGGAAATTGCGTAATGGAATTATTATTCCATTTACGTATTCCAGTGACTGAATTATGATTCTATTTACGACAAATAAACGGTAAATGTAATGATGTTTAAAATGAAAATTCGTTTCATTTTAGTGAGGTGAAAGCTTTCGAAAGTATCGATATATATTGACACCAGCGGTAACCCGTGGCTTTGCTTGCGTGGCAGTTAATATATTTACTGATTACCGCCTATTACCTTTCATATAAATTTTAACCCTTATTAACCCTTAGGGGTAGAATTTCCAGAAACGCTTATGTAAATACTCGTTTTTAATAAGTAGCCCAAAAACTTGGTTTTGTATTTCTAACTTAAAAAAAATCTGTCTTACATACGAACTTTCAACCCCTATTTCAACCCCTTACAGGTAGAATTTCTAAACTTCCGTTCTTAGTGGATGTTTACTCAATAAAACGACCCTACTCACCGAATTTCGTGGCTGTAACTCTAACAGGTTTTTTTTGGCGATGATGAAACAGTCAGACAGGACATGTTATTTTACAAGTATAGATTTAATATTCAACATTATTAAACAAACCAGGTAAGGAGCTTTTTAATGCGTCTGTGTGTTTGTTATGTGAATATACATGTGTTTGTTACACGTTTATGATTGGATTTAGATTTTATTGCACGGAAAGTGATTCTAAGATTATCTCGTATATATAAATTTTAAAGATATTTACAATTGGTTTATGAGTTATATTTTATAATGCATGTATTTTGTATACCTAAATGACGATCTAAGGAAAATAATGTTGTTTTTGACAGTTTTACTGCACGTACACCTATAATTTACTAACCTAGTAGTATTGGTAAATTACCTTTACTCCTTTTTAAATTTTCCGACATTTTTTCTGTAACATTTTTTCCCTGTGTTAATACGGGCTCCTTTGCAGAATAGACCATCTGCCTTCCTGCCAGGCAGCTCGTAAAAGGTGAGCATAGGCTTACCGTCACTAACACCGTGACATTTGACTAGGTGGTAGAGTTTCGCAGCGACTCGCCCGGATTGGTACCACCGCCTTACTTATTCTTGGCGCAATAAAGTCATGACGTGTTCCGGTTCGGAGGGTAAAGTAGCCGATAAACTTACTTTTGCTCGAGGCCTAACATCCTGACCTCAGGTTGGCAACGCACCATTACCATCTTTGGTGTCTCTAGGCGGCGTGAATTTCTTACTATCAGGAAATCCGTCTGCTTGTTTGCCTTCCTATAACACAAAAAAAAAAACATTTTAATAATTTTATTAGTTATCAGCCAAAAAAACACATTTCTATTATAGATACCTGAAAAACAAGTAAACAGTCTAGGAACTAAAAAAAACATTTAACTTAATTTTGGACCCAACAGTTGCAAAATTTTCAATACTTTTTACTATCGTAGATACGGCCACTGGAAGGACAGCACTAGCCCAATTTACTTTCTATTTAGAAACAATAACTTGTTCTCAATAAATCACATTTATTTCTTAAACTTTATATTAAAAACGCCTTTGTTCCGAATTCATTCAATGTTTAATTAACATCAGAATACAGTTCCATTTAACGAATGCAGATGGTATCGCTGATTGGGAAAACTTCTTAATATGTATTGTTGGTATTTGTATTGTTGAAAAACAGTGTAGTAAATTTTTGTACGTAAATTTCAAGTAAATTGTAAGAATGTTTTTTAAAATTACCTGGATAAAGTGCAATAATCCTGAAATTAACAATCTTTAATAATCAGCGACAATACCTGTATGTAAAGTAGCTAAGAATCATGTCGACCCTCGGCCAATGTTAATAATGTATCTCTAAAGATGGATTTCAAGCAATCTAGATAGCTGATATGTTATTATTCATATATATCACAGATATGTTATTGGCAAGCAATAACATAAAAAATGGATCAAAATATCAATCTTGCGCAGTCCAAGAGTCGCACGTAGTTTTGGATTAGGATTTATTAATAATATTGACCGCCCGTCAGCTTTCAAACAATATTATCAGTATTGAAGGTCTATCCGTTCAAAAGTGAATGAAACGTGATGATGCTACAACAGACACACCCACATACTCACACGTACTCACAGACATGTACACACGCACACACAAACATATACAGCACACACAGAGAGGTTGAGGGGGGAGGGGAAGAGACATAAAAGACACGTTAAATTTTTATCACCCCTCTTTTTTCATCGTTAATGAAACAGGTTTTATATTAATGTAATAGCATGTGAGTCATCATATAATTATGATTTGTATAATTGATATGTTGATCGAATGCAGAATAACCGATAACGGAAAGCTGCCGCTTTCAATCAAAAGTGAAATTAAAATTTCTTCACCTGTTATAAGATGTACTCCGTCCAGGCTCCTTTGCAGAATAGACCGTCTGCCTTCCCGCCAGGCAGCTCGCCAAAGGCGAACAAAGGCTTACAGTCACTAAAATCGTCGCATCTGACTAGGTGGTAGAGTTTTGCAGTGACTCATCCGTATTGGTAACACCGCCTTGCCTATTCCTACAACCATAACTTCAGTGTTTGCCGTTAACGTGTTCCGGTTCGGAGGATAAGGTATCCGGTAAAATTACTTTTGCTCGAGGCCTAACATCCCGGCCTCAGGTTGGCAACGCACCATTTCCACCTTTGGTGTCTCTAGGCAGCTTGAATTTCTTACCATCAGGAAATCCATCTGCTTACTTGCCTTCCGATATTGCAAAAATAAAAAAAATGTTAAAAAGTTATGAGATAAGCAGGTAATTAAAACACATAAATCATATAACACATCATGAAACATGTCGCCTCTGTGGTCTAGCGGTTCAGTTGTTGGACTTGACTGTCTGAGGTCCCGGGTTCGAATCCCGGGTCGGGCAACAAAAAGAAAATTAGGTTTTTCCAATTTTCTATAAAAAAAACGTTGCTCGGGATTGGATATGTGCCTGGTTGGCGATAGGCTTGCCACCTATCACATTGTGGGACTTAGTGTCTTCGGCTAGTCGTGGGTGCCATGGTTGTGCCCCTGCCTACGACTTCGGGGATATGGGCATGAAGATACTTTATAAAACATTTAAACCAAATAAGAACCTCTTCTATTCGAAGAAAAAAAATGACACCTCTTACAAACAAAACATATTTTTGAGAGAATTGGTTACTGTCATTTTTATTATGTCACATAGGTTTTCCAGGGTCGGCTTAATCATCCCGGGAAATGAATGAGTCAGCGGCTTTTCCGACTCCTGAGTAAGGAGGTGACTCACGTTCTATGTGTTTGGATAAAGAGATAGTTTAGCTCCGGGGTGATTATGAAAAAGGTTATTTGGTTATAATTTTATCAAAGCTTTCTCAGATCCAAATTTATGTTCGCTGTCATTTTGAAATGAATAAAAATTATTATTTAACATTAGTCGACCCGGCGCAATTCGTATCGCTTGACGTTACAAACAATCCTACTAACATTTCAAAATATTTATTTCGTATGGATTTTGCAGAATGTCATAGATAACCAAATTAAATAATTTTTAAGGTCATTTGAAATCCCAGTTGCTTAAACTTAATGGTAAACCTTGTTATTTTAATCAATTAATAAAGTCTTTTAAATAAAAACTCTATGAACTATAAAAAAATAATATACATACGAATGTTACCTACGAGTTTAAATGAAATTTGCAAGGCGGTAAAGTTTCGCTGCGATTGGTACCACCGCCTTGCCTATTCCTGCCGCCATAACGTCACTGTCAATCGTTGATATATTCCTGTTCGGAGGGGAAGATGGCCGGTAAACTTACTTTAGCTCGACGTTTAACATCTCGACCTTAGGTTGGCAACGCACCATTAACATCTGTGGTGTCTTTAGGCAGTGTGAATTTGTTACCATCGGGAAATCTTCCAATTTCATAAAAATCACATTTAATTACACATGGGAAAGTGCGTCGTGTACTATCCCCTAAAAACTAAGCGAATTTATTGCAAATGTAAGCTTTTTTTGTTCAAATATAAAGAAAACAGGGTTTTGTGAGGGTTGTCAATCAGGGATAGCCTTTTATTTTTACGTATTCATTAATTATTGTTTGCTGAAACAACAAGGCTTAACCCTATTACGCACTTTTCTATTTGTTTGATTCTTTAGCATAACATTTAAATACGCCTTTTGGTAATGAAAATTAAACATGCAAATGAATTTTTAAATTAAACGCCGTCCATTAGATACAAAAACTTTAACTGTCTTATTAATATTTTTTATGATATTGGAAGGCAAAAAAGCAGACTAATTTCCTGATAGTAAGAAATTCACGCCGCCTAGAGATACCAAAGTTTGTAATGGTGCGTTGCCAACGTGAGGCCGGAATGTTAGACCTCGAGCTAAAGTAAGTTTACCGGCTACTTTACCCTCCAAACCGGAACACGTCATGACGTTACGGCGGCAGAAGTAGGTTAGGCAGTGGTACCAATCCGGGTGAGTCGATGCGAAACTCTACCACCTAGTCAGATGTCATGGTATTAGTAACGGTAAGCCTATGCACGCCTTTTACGAGCTGCCTGGCAGGAAAGCAGTTGGTCAATTCTGCAAAGGAACCCAGACCAACACGGGGAAAAATAATAACAAAGACTAGCAACCGTAAAAAAGTCAGCATATCAATAAGTAACAATTTTTTATTGAAAATGTTGACATAATTACTAATTAAAAGACAACTGAAGTCCCTAAATACGCCTGTAAAGGAGTAAAGTTTATTGAAAATAAGTAATTTCACGCCAGTATCCACGAGGTTTTAGGGAGAGTCACAACCAGTTTACCCACGACAAGTCAGACACTAAGTCCCACAATGAGATAGGTGCCAAGCCTATCGACAACCGGGCACATAATATCCAATCCCGAGCAACTTTTTTTATTAGAAATTTAGAAAAACCCTATTTCCTTTTTTTTGACCGACCTGGGATTGGAACCCAGGACCTCAAGTAATCAAGTCCAAAAACTGAACCGCTAGACTACAGAGCCGTTTATTGCATTGCACACAATTAACCCAGTTAACTTTTGGACCTTTTTTATATCAGAATTTACAGAAAAGTAGGTATTAGCTTTTTTTAAGACCGCCTCGTTGGTCGAGTGGCTAGCGTATTCGCCTAGCTTCATCGACGAATCGCGAGACTCGGGTTCGATTCCCGACGGGGGTAGGCATTTGTGTGATAAACATTTAGATGTCTGCATTTCCGGATCTGGGTGTTTATTAAATGTATTCTGGTATCTATTTAAGTATTTCTATGTATGTAATAGTAGGTATCGTATCGTTGACTAACACCCATAACAGAATTAAATAATTTGCTTACTTTGGGGTTAGATTCAATTTGTGTGACTCGTCCAGGGATATTTATTTATTTCGTTTTATTTAAGTCATGTCAATTATTTCAATTTGTTTTGTTGAATGATAAAACAAATGTTTATTATAAATGTAAATTAATAATACAAAAAAGTTAAGTAGTAAAACGTTGAATAAAATCATTTCTTAGTCTTACTATTGATTAATGTTCGGAAACTCCACTGTAGTATATACAGTGGAGTTTCCGAAAAGTAAAAGTTATACTTCTTCGGCGTGATAAGATTAAAATCTTTTTAAAAATTTTATGTTTTGCCTTATTTTACATTTGTAGACAAAATGACAATAACCATAGAAATAAAGAAATATTGTGAATACAGTTGTCAGTTCTCACGCAAACATACGTAGATGTCCTTACTTTTACTTTGTTGGTACCTTTTTTTGAAAAACTAAAATGTTATCTATAGCTAACTTCATCATGTCGGTTTTTCGTGACGGTGTGCACGCGCATCGTAAAAATTTACCCTCATCATTTTTTCCTAACGCCTCAAAAGAAGTATAACTTCAAAAACTTAATTCGGTGACCTATGCCGTTAGAATAATAAGACAATTGACTGATGCACAAACTAAAAGATTTGTGTTGTAAGTATCTGTCATAGTCACCAGAGCCCTTTTTTGTCATAATGGAGGTAAACAAGCAGATGGAATACCTGATGATAAGAAATTCACGCCGCCAGAGACACCAAAGGTGGTAATGGTGCATTGTCAAACTGAGGCCGGGGTGTTCCTCCGGGGTGGGGGGGAGCCTCGAGCAAAAGTAAATTTACCGGCTACCTTACCCTCCGAACCGGAACACGTCAATGGTAAGCAGAAGACATTATGGCGGCAAGAATAGGTAGGGCGGTGGTACCGATTCAGGTGAGTCGCTGCGAAATTCTTCCACCTTGTAGGATGTCACGGTGTTGGTGAAGGAAAGCCTGGGCTCGCCTTTTACGAGCTGCCGGGCAGGAAAGCAGATGGTCCATTCTGCAAAGGGAGCCCGGACCAACACAAGGCAAACATAAGTTTACGGCTTGTCATGTTTACTGTAGTCGCTACCGTTTTTATAAATTATAAATAAAATAATTATTTGTATGAAAACTTTAAACAGCGCCTCTATCAGTGATTAAGAGTAACTCATTTTTAGATCAAAAGTGTCATAAATTTCAACAAGTAACTTACCGAACGTCTATGCCAACTCATAATAAAGGCTCTGAAATGTGGCATTTTTTATAATAAACAGACAGACATGAAGGTAATTTTTATTTTACAAAAAAAAGTGACCTACACTTTTAGGAGAGTAAATCATTTTTCAAATTACCTAATATAATGACTCTCACTGGTATCATAAAACAAAGTTGCTGTTCTATGTTTACATATTTTAATGCATGTCTTATAAAAGATAGTGTTTCAAGAGGATTGTTCGTATGTACAATAATATAAAACTTTATTCACCCTTGTAAAGCATGAACTCTTTGCTAATAATAGTCCATATATTTCTGAAAACATAATTTGTGTCCTAAAAAAGTACGAAATTTTTCCACAAATTAGGATTTGAATAGTGTTAAATAAATAATAAATAATAATAATAAATATCCCTGGACAAGTCACACAAATTGAATCTAACTCCAAAAAAAGTAAATTATATGCTTCTGTTATGGGTGTCAGTCAACGATTCTAATAGTTCTAATACATAGAAATACTTGAATATATACCAGAATGAATTTAATAAACACCTAGACCCGGAAATGCAGACATCTAAATGTTCATCACACAAATGCCTGCCTCCGTCGGGAATCGAACCCGAGCCTCGCGGTTGATCAATGTAGTTAGGCGTGTACCCTTGCCACTCGACCAACGACCAACTCAATAAACAAAATAAAAATTAGCTGCACTCAACTCAGGGAACAAAAAAAAACAAAATATTTTATTGTTGCCTATAAACGCCTAAATAACCAACATAACAACAGTCTTCCAAAAAAAATTAAAAAGGTACTTTAAAAAAAGTAGCAAGATTATAACTGCAGCTCCTATAATGACAATACTGTTTGGTTGCAGTACCCCAACTACCAGTTTGGCCCGGGATAAAGGGATCAGTTATAACCAATAATAGTATTTCGGATGCTTTTTTATGGGGATATTTTTTTGCTATTTCAAAATGGAGCTATCGATCATTCTGTATGTAGCGACGTCAAACTGTCCAATTCACCTGTAAAATGTTGCGCTGGAAATTCAGATGCACTAGAAAAATTAATTTATCTTGTAATCTAGATTTACCGCACGCCAGACACATTGTTTCGGTTATCGGACGTGACGTCACAAACCACAACCATGCGGCCTGGCCTAACACTGGCACGCTCGTTACGTGCGACCATTTTGTTTTTTGGTATTTAAAAATGGAACATTTTCGTTACGAGGTTTGGATTAATTTAAAAATGGAACTGCTTTTGTTCAGTTTTCGCTTTTTTAATATTAGGGATGCAGATGCAACTTGTTCTCATTTTGAATTCAAGTCTATGACTAACCTGTTTTAGGTTTTAAACTTAACTTAAGTTCAAACTAAAACACCAGACAAATGATTTTGTCACGCGATCGGGACGTCACATACTCTAATCGTGTATCTTGGCCAATACTTTCTTTTAGATGATAAAGCAGCGGCAAGCACACTTGTCTTTTGATGGTAGGAGACAACCAAGGCTCATAGATATGTATGATATATACTTAGTTGTGTCCGGAGTGTTCAGCCCATTGTAAAAGTCTATTGACTAGCATCTCTTTTGACCAGAACATGGCACATGTGGCTACAGGAGGTAAAATAGTTGATCTTTGCTTGGGTAAATTGTTGCATAGTACTCTACCAGTGTTTTTGTTAGTAATTTTTATCTTTTTTTACATTTGGTTACCATTTACAAGCTACTGTTGCACTCGTTACGTAAGACCCTTTTATTTTTTAATTTGTAATAAAACTAGCTGGCCCAGCCACGCGTTGCTATGGCTCAGTAAATATAGGTTAAATTTACGACATAAGTGAATAATTGAGATGATAACTATCCTATATTTTAATGCTTCGAGATCGATTGTTCGAAAAGTAATAGAATTTATATTCTATGAAACAGAACACAGCGCCATCTACTGGTTGTATTTGCAACCTAGATGTCAAACAACATTGAAGAATTTTATCGATGAATTAACGTACACCGCCATCTATGAGAACTTCATAAAACTAACCAGGAAAGACACAATTCATTAATAAATTTTACCGTTTACATTCACGACATGAGTGAATAATTGAGATGATAACTATCCTATCTTTTAAGTTAGACCAAAATACGGGTACATGTGAAATTTCATTGAAATCGGTTCAGTAGTTTTGGAGTTTATCGGCAACATACATCGTGACACAAGATTTTTATATATATAAGAATAAGATAAGATAAGATGTGTTACAGTAGAAATGAGACTACTCCACCGCGCAGTAGTGATACAATCAAACTTTTTCTAACAATAACTAACACAACAAAAAAAGGATTAGGCAAATCGGTTCAGTCGTTCGGAAGTTATGCGCTTACCAACACATATAGCAATTCATTTTCATAGACAGATAATATAGGTACATAGATTGGCTTTCGAAATGTAGGGATATCTTTCAGATTATCAGATCAGCAAATTTTTTGTACGTTTAGAATTTCTCGACTTGTTTGGAAAGGTTAAGAGGTGGATCCAAATAAATTTTGTCACTATCCGACAAGTAACTTCTGAGTTATACTAGAGATTATTAAATATGTTGTCTTTGGACATACATACATTTTCGTATAAGATTGCTGACGTCATCGAAACTGGTCGCAGTGGTCTAGGTCTTGTGGGATTTCGATAAAATGTAGGTATGTTTCATCTTGGAATCATAAACTTTCTAAAGACTAATGATTATCAAATCGTTATGGAAATAATGGGATTTTTTTTCAGATTCCTGCACTTACATATTTTTTTAAAAAGTACATACCTCACTGAATAAATTTTCGATCTGTTGCATTTTATTACTCAAATTGATGCAACAAAATACAAATTGTTTTTTCTTTCCGGGAAAATATGTCGGACATGTTATTGGCACATATTCTATAAAACTTTTTTATTGGTACTCTGAAAAAATAATAAATTAAAGAGTTGCGCACCAATGGAAATATCTTTTGTGTGAATAAATAGTAAACCAGTTCATGACTCTCCTGGTAATAAGAGATGTTCGTAGCCTGGAGACACCACAGATGTTATAGGTGCGTAGCTATCCTGTGGCTGGGGTGTAAAGATAATGCTATCAGTCTTCCGGTTACTCTACCCTAAGGTGGTGGATCCCTACCGTTGAAGCATGTCACGGGACTGTGCCACCAGTGATTTGAACGTTTATAATTTCGTAGTTTACTTAGTAAATAGTAAAATTTATTGGTACTCAAAGGAGAGTAATACCACCGCCTTACCTATTCCTACCGCCTTAACATCAATGCTTGGTGATGACGTGTTCTGGTTCAGATGCCGGTACATTTATTTTTGCTCGAGGACTAACATCTCGGCTTCAGGTTAGCATTTGCAACATTACCACCTTTGGTGTCTCTAGGCGGTGTGGATTTCTTGTCACCAGGAAACCCGTCTGCTTGTTTGCCTTCCAGTATCATAAAAAAATCATGAATTTGCAATTTTTATGAAATTCTTGATCAATTCAGATTTCATTACAAATTTATGTACTATAGTGTACCTAAAATTTAAGCTTTATTTTACTAAAATTACTCAATCAGCTACGAAAATATCTTAAAACAAACTACTCTACACGTAAATGAACCCGCGGGCTTTAGCGTATCTATAACCGTAGGTAATAAAAAAATGTTTCTTCTCCTTTAAAAGTTAGCGCCTAATTTTATCAAATATCACTATTATCAAATCATTAAGATTGCTTCTTTATTATTAAAAGGCGTTCTTTTTTTACGTCGTATTCTGAAGATTCATTACGCCTATTCTGAAATTTCAACTCATCCATCACTTGAAATATTTTAACCAAATCTATGCTTTATTGATGATCCAATACAAATATGGTTATTTATTGTTTGTCATTTTGTTTAATATTCTCATTTATTATAAGTATGAGTAAGGTATGAAAGATGAACGATTTTATTTTTCTTAATGAAGTTTCCCTCTGTTGTCTAGCGGTGAACCTGGAGGTATTGGACTCGACTGCATGAGCCGAGTGAGTCGGGCAAAAAAACGAAAGTTTGGGTTGGCCAAAAGTTGGCGGTAGGCTTGGCATCTATCACATTGTGGGACTTAGTGTTTCCGGCTTGTCTTGGTTGCCCTGATTCTGCCTCTGCCTACCTCTTCGGGGATATGGACGAGACGATACTTAATGAATCTCTTTAATAAATATTACAGAAAACGGTATCTACAAAAACAATCTAAAAACTATTGAAATTAAATTTTACCGAACAACATACTCGTATTATATATATGTAATTATCGGTTTACGATCTTCGCTCTACCTAAATAGTTTCCGATACTTAATATTTTTCAAAAGGTTTTAAAAATAGTTTGTTGACGTTAGTCATTTTTCATTTTTTCTGTAGTCTTACTGAGTGTTAAGCATAATAATAAAATTACTAGCTGTCCCGGCGAACTTCGTAGCGCCCGTTCAGTTTGTTTGGGAAAAATTAAAATGTTATTACGTTTCCGAAAAAATGATGCTCGAATTTAATTAAGTAACTACGTTTCCGAACCAACGATGCTCTTTCAATATTGTCTATGGTTGTAAATAACATTGACATTCGTTACGCGCGTTTTTTTAAAATATGCAAAATTAAATCTATATTTTTCAATATTTCTGAGAAATTTTCTTAGTATTTTTTTTGTAAAAACCTTCTCCTAATAATAAAAAAATACAACAAAAAAATTAATTAGTGAAATCGGCCAGCCATTCACGCGTGACGCGGTGACCAAGGAAAACGGGTTTCATTTTTATATCTATAGATTTTTCGAATTTGGACCCCCAATCGAGCCCAACAATAAATAGGTTCACAATAGATACTAAATGCAATAAACTGCCAGTTTTATTTACTATTTCCATGTTCTTTTCTTTATTTAAAACCACATACTTTTTAATAAAAAGAAAAGCTACAGCAAGGAAAACCGCAAAAGACTTTAAATCTACGGGTGTGTTGTGCAAGTACAGTAAGCACGTTAGTTATTGTCATTGTTGTGTTTTTCATATTTTTTCCTGTCCTATGTTTATTGTAGAGATCTTGGCTCCAAGCCAAGGATACCGTTGCGTAGGACAATGTATCACTTGTTTGTTTGTTTATGTAACCAACTTTTATTATACCGAAAACATAATGCTTGCGCTTGTATTTTTATTGGGAGATTGTGAATGATTCCAGTTTTATATTTTTAGGAGATTTAATTATGTGGTTGGGACTTACATCGCAGAAATTAAGGTTTGCAATAATAATAAATAAATAAATAACTCTGGACAAGTTACACAAATTGAATCTAACCCCAAAGTAAGCATATAATATGCTTGTGTTATGAGTGTTAGTCAACGATTCTAATAAATAGAAATACAAGAATAGGTACAAGAATAAATTTTATAAATACCCAACCCTGGAACTGTAGACATCGAAATGTTCAACACACAAATGCCTGCCCCGTCGGGTATCGAACTCGAGTCTCGCGGACGTTGAAGTTAGGCGATACGCTCCCAACGACCAACGAGGAGGATTGTAAAATAGTTTTATTTCTTTTGTGTTAGTACTAAGACTAAATAAAGTTATAAGAAATAATAACTAGCTATTATTTTAATTTAAAACAGCATGTTTCAAGCGTTTGAATTTTTTTGTTTAGCACTCCGAAAGTGATTTTTGACTAGGTATTGTATGCAACAAAGAATTAGGTGATGCTTTAGCAGCATGAGCTATAACTTAAAAGATATTTCACCAATATTTGTGAACTCAATCCCGGGAATATATATAGAACTATTCAGACTACCAAAATATACTGTCACTGTGGTATAACTTGAAACATATCCCACCAATATTAGATAACTTAATCCCGGGAATAGATTATAGAACCATCCAGACTACCAAAATATACTGTCACATCCAAACGAGACCGCATTTTCCAATCTCGCTGCTCATACAAACCGTATTAGCTCTGCAAACTGTCCAGCACTGACAGATGAATCTGAGGTTAAATGGAAAGCCGCAGTATTTGAACCCTAATTACCATTGTTATAATGTAAGTGTAATAAATGAACATATAAAATATTAATAGATTATGAATTAACCGGGAAACTAAACATCCCATTGATATGTTATGATATGCATTGTTATGTTCGTTATTCAATTGAAGTTGCAGTCATTTTGTAAATCCATTAAAAATACGACTGTGTTTTTTATTTTTAAAAAAAATTAAATTGTGATTTATAAAATAAATCTGAGCCTGACAGATCAGTTCCCTGTCCTTGTTGTGAAAAAAGTGGATTAAATTGTGATTTATAAAGTACGTCTAACAGATATCCTGTCCTATTTATGAATATTGTTTTATAATCTTCTGACCATAACTGTGACCAGAACATAAAAAAAATTGCGGAATTGATTTGTACATTTAAGACTAGCCAATCCGGCGAACTTTGTAATGCTTGTATAACGTTTGATAGCGAAATCAGTAAATTTATTCGGTCGTAAGGCGATGACCAATGAAACGGGGATTTACTTGTAGACTAACCAAACTGGCGAACTTCATGGATTAATCTTCATACATGTCTTTTTTTCATATAAGCCTTCCCTGGACGATATCTAACGCAATAAAAAATAATAAACAAAATTTGTCCACCCGATCAGGCTTGGTGTGAAGACCACAGGAAATGTCGAACTCTATAATCTAGTGATATAGGCGTTGACGTTGATCTCAAATTCGTTTCCCGAGTCGCAAAAATCATTGCTTTTTTAATCTTCTTATTAAAATATTGTATTGGAATAATTAACCCAAGCTTTAAGTATGTAATAAGCATTAACACACCAAAATAGGGCAGACGAAATTGAGAAAAAAGCTTGTTATTAAAACAATGCTTTAAAAAAATCACCGTTTCATTTGTTCGTAATACAATACTTTTGGAGTAAATTTATTTGTTTTAAAACTTTTTTTCATTTAGTATAATGCAATATGCTTTTGGGTTTAAATTCATTTATTTTAATTTCTTATTCATTTGGAAATATGCCAATTTTTTCATTGTTTGTTTTATTTTATAATGTAAAATCAAAATGAAAAAATGTTTACTAAATAATGTTTTATTTGTTCTTAATTAAAATTTCTCTGATCTGATCCTGCCTCCGACTCCAATTCTGACTCCGATAAAGCAAATATACAATCTCAGATTCCGCCTTCGATTCCGATAAAACTACCTCCATTACATCCCTAGAAAAGATCCCATCTGCCTCTTCACCAGGAAACTCGTAAGAGGCGAGCATAGATTAATTAATAAATCATTATGAACAGGACCTTGATGCTTACAAGTTGACCTTGCTGTGCATCAACTGTTCCGGGTAGGGATCCATCGCTTTACCTATTCCTGCTGCTATGCCTGTGACTTATTATAATTCGGTTCGGAGGGCGGAGTAGCCTTGCTTGCTTAACTTGCACGATTGGCCGAACTTCCCGGCTTCTAGATAGCGACGCACCTTTAACATCTGTAGTGTCTCTGGGTACGGTTGTCTCTTACCATCAAAAGACCCGTGTACATCTTGTCTGACCGCACTGATTTTTTTTTAATTGCTGTCTATTTAAATTTTTAAGGAATTAGACAAATTTTGGTAAAGTTACGTTTTTCTTGTCTCATTTTGTAATCGCCTCTGTGGTCTAGCGGTTCAGGTGTTAGACTTGCCTGTATGAGGTCCCGGGTTCGAATCCCGGGTCGAGCAACAAAATGAAAATAGGGTTTTTCCAATTTTCTAATAATTTTTTTTTTGTTTGGGATAGGCTATGTGCCCGGTTGGGGATAGGCTTGCCACCTATCACATTGTGGGACTTAGTATCTTCGGCTAGTCGTGGGTGTCCTGGTTGTGCCTCTGCCTACATCTTCGGGGATATGGGCGTGAAGATACTTTTTATTTTTTATTTTGTAACAAATAAAAATAAGTCTCATTTTATGCGTAGGTATTTTGTATTAGCACTTGCTTAATCTAGCCAGTAATATTTGATCGTTGATTTATTTATTCAAATAGATTGCGCTTCGCCATTCTACTGCAGAACCTTGAGGGTTTTGAATTATCAAATGTATTTAAAATTGCCGGTAAAATTACAGTAATCAACAAGTAATGCTTTTGCCATAGATATCATATTACTACAAACACTGGAAATAACATACACAAATTCGAATAAATAAGGTTTTAACCGACTACAAAGAAGGAGGAGGCTTTCATTTCGACTGTGTGTTTTTTTGTATGTTACACGATTGCTCAGCCAATAGCCAAACGATTATGATTTTTTTTAGAATGATAGGTCATGATAGTGGTTAATGAATTCTTAATACTGCATACATTTTTCACTTATCTTGACCTCTTCATTGATGAAGTCGTCAAGATAAGTAAAAATGTGGAAAAAAAGAAAAAATGTGTGCACTAAAAAATGTATGCATGAAAAACGCATGTATGAAAAACTGATGTTGTTAAAATTTATGTTGCAACTTTTCGGATCAATTTGTTATCTTTCGAAAAAGAATTTTATCACAATGCGTCATGTTACCCAATGAACAAGTCGGACTAGATTTTTGCAGTTTTACTGAACTTAATTAGATAGATTTTGACTGCCCTAATCATAAAATCTAAATATCTTGGAACCGTTGGTCCTAATTTTAACTGTTTCCTTACATAAGTTTGTCATAAACTGTTGCTTGCTGTTGCTAAAAAATGTTGCTCGGGATTGGATATGTGCCCGATTGACGATAGGCTTGCCACCTATCACATTGTGGGACTTAGTGTCTACGGCTAGTCGTGGGCACCCTGGTTGTGCCTCTGTCTACCTTTTCGGGGATGTGGGCGTGAAGATACTTTTTTTATTAAATATTGCGGCTATAAAGCTGAGGAAGCTAATTTATAATTAGAGAATTTGTCAATTAAATATTCTTATACGCTGTGACAGCTTTTAAAATATAAAAAATGTTTTAGTTTGCCTATAAAAAAGTTTTAGTTTTGCTTTTGAATGTTTCCGGTATTTTATTATTTATTTTTAAAGATATTACATTGATGTTTAAATAATTATTTTTTGTTGTGATGGTGGTTAAATAATTAATTTTTATACCGAAGTATTTTATTCAGCTGTTTGCCTTTGTTAGTCTCTTAGTAAGCAAGTCTAGTTGATTTCTAATAAAATTATACTTAAAGAAAAGTATCTTCACGCCCAGACGCACAACCAGGGCACCCAGAGCTAGCCGAAGACACTAAGTCCCACAATGTGATAAGGGACAAGCCTTTCCGCCAACCGGGCATATATCTAATGCTGAACCACGTCTTCCTTATCAGAAAATTGAAAATATACACTTTATAATATATATTTTTTGTCCAACCCTTGGATCGAACAATGATAGATTTAAAATTTTGTATTGAGGCAAACAATAGTTACAAATATCCTGTTTCTTCTATTAGGCGAAACTATTTTTTAACGTGGAACAGTGTAAGTGTATATCGGTACATGTCTCACCATATTTCACTACATCTATGTTACCCGCTCACTGACCTTAGACACAAAGTCTAGAATTTAGTAATAAACTGCTAAACTTAGGCCATTGAAACAATGGTCGGGTAATTTAAAATCTTGGATAGTTGCTCCTTTGTTCCTTTTTTTTATTTAGACTATTTGTTTAAAAGCTAATTAATCTTTCTTAGAACAACATGGTTCGGGAGCAAAAGTTTTGTTGGCTGTTTAATTATTGAGTTATGTAATACAGAGAGCAACCATCTATCTTTCACGAAGTTACGAAGTTCTCTCGCTTGCAGTGGCCTATTTCTTATTGTGGTCCGCTAGTAGCATGTTAAGTTGGCTTTCCCTTGGGAATTATTTAACTTGGACAAAAAAAACTTTGTCTTTAGATACCCTCGTATCTTTTTGGAAGAGGAAACAATCAACGTCAATTTCCAGTGTCGCCGAGTCGAGTAGCTAGCGTGTACGCCTAACTATACTGATCAAGCGCGAGTCTCGGGTTCGATTCTCGACGGGGGCAGGGATTTGTGTGATGAACAATTAGATGTCGGCATTTCCGGGTCTGGGTGTTTATTAAATTTATGCTTGTATCTATTTAAGTATTCCTATGTATTAGTATCGTTGACTAACACCCATAACACAAGCATATAATTTGCTTTCTTTGGGGTTAGATAAAATTTGTGTAACGTTTCCACCAATAAGTATTTATTTCATTTATTTTTCCATATTGGTCCGGGTCTGTTAAGTAGAATAAACCATTTGTTTTTTGCTAGGCAGCTCGTAGAAGGCAACTGGTGGTAGAGTGCTATGAAGTAACTGGCTTACCAATTACTGCCAATTAAGGCCGTCATGTTCCGGTCCTGAGGGTAGAATGGCCGATAGAATTGCACAGTTGAGCCACTGAGCAACGACGCACAAATAACATCTATGGTGTCTATAGGCCACAGTTGTATTTTAGCATCATAGAACCCATGTGGTTGTTATCTGAGCGTTCATATTTACAAAAATATGTTTGAACTAAACTTACTCTTTCAAAAGAAACTCACACATATTTTTTAAAAGAAACATTTGAATGGTACCTATTAAGTTCTTAACTTAAATGAAAAAGGTAAGCAAGTATCTTCAGACCCATATCACCGAAGTGGTGGGTAGAGTTACAAGCCACGATTAGTCGAAGGTCAAACAATGAGATAAACGGTAAGCAGTCGCTGTTTATACCTGGCAACCCTTTTTTTTACGTGTGGAAAATCCCCCCAGATAGGTATCTGGGGGGATTTTCCACACGTAAAAAAAAGGCAACCCTGTAAATAACAGGCAACCCAACTTTATCCATACTTCATATACCTTGAGTCACGAAAAAAAAAATTCTTATTATCTTTCTATTGCAACATTTAATGAAAAATATTTAATAACAAAAATATGCTTCTTAGCAAATCTTTAAAAAATATAAATACTCTGTTAGGGTTTCTTAGTCAAAATAAAAGCGGAACCAAAACAGGTTCGATATATCCGTTTATCCGTCCGAATAACACAATCATTTTTTTTTCTCAAAAAGCTTTAAAAATCATAAGCAAAAGAAAATTAACCATAGAGGGAAATGGTGTTTGACGTGTCTGTATGTGTGTATATGAGATATCATAACTCCTAAACTAATGGACTGATTTCGATGCAGATTTTGCGTTTGAAAGACGATATGATCGAAGTGATTCTTAGTGACATTATAGTAAGGTTCTGAAAAGGGTGTTCATGAAATATTTGTTTCCAAATACATATTATATTTACTCTGTAAAATTAAAGTGCCCCAACGCTATCCCACTTATAAGCGTCACATGGTTCGTTTTTACTAATACCGTGACCAAAACTAAGTGGTAGTGTTTTGAATTTTCTGCTACTTTTTTTTCAGAACATAAGGCAGTGCAGCCAGAAAACATAATCACGCAACAGGATTAATAGAATCTATACTTGCTATCGTCGGCACTTGGTGGAATTCCATTGTATATACACGTTGTTTGGAGTTAACACTGTGGATAAGTACAAGTGTTAACTCCAAACAACGTGTATATACAACAGGATTAACACTCTAATGGCGGGTTGAAAACGTATCTGTATTGAAGAAACATATGTAGACTTGTACGACTCGGGAAGTGAACCCCAGCCTCTATGTAGTCAACACCAACACTGGACCACTAATCTACAGTGGCGACTAATTGGAAATAAAATATTACTTAGAACGTGGAATAACTAAGTGTAACAAATCGTTTTGTTATAAATTTCCGCAAATAAATTACTTTCATTTCGCATTAAAATTTCTGCATGAGATAATTATAACTGGAGGAGGCTGTAGCGGGTATTACGTAGCCGTAATAAGAGATATTTGTATAATTTATGTGTATAAGACCACGAGAAATCTAAAGGTTCTTAGTTCTTACCCACTTGTCTTTGCGAACTGCGTATTAAATCTTACCAAAATATTAGTGCGTCCATGAATTTTTATTTTAATGGAAATTATTAAAATTTAAATTTGCAAGTCAATGTGCTTTTTTTTGTAAACACAGGTGCGTAGCTATCCCATGGTTGGGATACTGTACCACCCTCGGATTGGTACCACCGCCTTACCTATTCCAGCCGCCATAACGTCATGTCGTGTTCCGGTTCGGAGAGTAAGGTAGACGGTAAACTTACTTTTGCTTAAGGCCTAACATCCTGACCTCAGCTTGGCAACGCACCATTACCATCTTTGGTGTCTCTAGGCGGCTTGAATTTCTTATCATCAGGAAATCCGTCTGCTTGTTTGCCATCCTATAACATAAAAAAAAAATTATGTTAATGTTTTAACATAGCAAATTAAATTTGTTACCGATTCAAAACGTGAAACTTTATGACAAATGTTAAGTAACTGGTTGGGTCCATCTACGCTAGGTTGTTAAAATCAAAACTGACCTATTTAAAAAAAAACTGTCAATGTGTATTCCGTAAAAAGAAAAATACACAATTGCTAACGAAATCAAATTTTATTTGACATTTAGCAATCGAATGTTTCAATTTCTGATTTCTTATATTCACATAATAACCGAACTAGTCCAATATATTCATTTTGCTTGTTATATTTTTTGGCAAAATGAATTTTGTGTTGCTACACATTAGTCTGCCACGATGTCAGATTTTGTTAATTTTAAGAATTTTAAAAGCGACACCTGAAACTGACTGTCCAGAAAATCTTCTTAAATAAACCACGTATGTAACCTACTTCTGAATATTTAACAGTCATTTAATTTGGTTATGTCCTGCGGTATATATATTTTTCATGAATCCCCGTTTCGCGTTGTCATCGCGATACACCTGAACGGATGGACTAATTTTGTTAGCTTTGTTTTTGTTGTGTTGGTTATAGTCGAAAGAGAGTGCATGTGGAAAAATACCAATCACGAAACAAAAAACAAAGCTTTAACAGTTCAATCTACTAAAACTAATGCAAATTCAAATAAAATTATTTAATTTGCAATTTTCCGCCTAAGAGATGTATAAGTAAAACAAGAATCTGCAAACTATAACTACGGTAATACTTAAAAAAATTATACCTATGCTAAACAAATAATTTAAAATTGTCTGAAATCCGCAGTCAGTTTCGGTTTGATATTATATTTTAGTTTTGTGTATGAAAATGTGTTACAATTTAAATCCTGTGGACAATGTATGTGAAACTAAGTGTAGGTAAATATCTTTGTTTAATTAATTGTAAATCAGAGCTAAGACCACATGAAATAGAATATGTCTGTGCCCATTTGTCTTTCAGGAATACGCATAAATTTTAACAAATTAGGACGTCCATAAAGTATGTTTTTGTGGAATCATTTACAAATAATAATATACATATACGAACATGACAAAAGTAGAAAGTTTCTGTTTGAAACCATAGGACTTATGAAACCCTAAAAGCAGTTTAAGGGTTAGTGAAATAATAATAATAGCTACACCTAGGTTTGTTAAGATTTAAATATATTAAAAGGAGACACAGGTTTAACAATATAAAAAAGTAGAAAAGCAAACTTGTTTTCTAAAGCTAATAAGCTCCTTATTTTGTTGAAGTCGTTTAAAAATTTGTCAGAACATAGAAGAAAATGTAGAAAGGATAAGACGAAATGTATGACATGATATTTAACAGTCATAAATCTTAGTTTCTGGCGTTCATGGATGCCCACCCACTTTTTAATTAAATAAACGAATGTCAAACAGACAAATTAGAAACTACTTGAGGCTGGCAGGTAAACCTCTCGCAACACAACAATAGCGAACACTAATTACATAATAGCAAAAGTAGTAATTTAGTTGCTAGACTTTTATTTACAAAACTAAACTACCTTAAAATAAAAACATTTTTTTTTATTTCTTTCAAGTCAAATGAAATATATAATAATAATAAAAAATAAACATAAAAGTTAATTGAACTAAAAATAGTTTACCTTTTAAAAAATAACTATTACAATT
>NJDD01001014.1:65753-78483 GCA_002245505.1 Calephelis nemesis | reverse complement strand
GGGGAACCAAAGAACCCCAATGTTCCTTTTTGCAACACAAATTCTTAATAGTGAAAACCAATAATTTAATTACAAGCAAATCATTTTACATAAAATAAATTAGTGCCGAGCGGTCGCAAGTGGTGTAAGCATTTAATAAAAAATGTATGGTCACCCTAAATTACTTCATTTACTCAAGACAGCAAAGCCCCTTGACGACAGCCACAAGTGCTTTTAAGCCATCTTACGTGGGCAACTAAGTCTTACATACAGTGCGAGTGCCTGAGAACTTAATGTAGTTACGAAGCGATTGATGTTAAGATTCATCCAATTATTTGCAAAGTAAACTTGACGACACATAGTGATGACGACGAATGTTAAACTGTAGGAATAGCCCAGGCAACGATGGTACCAGACCAAGTTCATTGTCATTACCTAGCCCTAGTCGCGGTGTTAGTGTCAAATCGTGTTTAAATATTGTAAGTCTTCGCATTTAATTCAAAACGCATTGGTGGTAATTCTACTGTTCATAAACTAAACTTATTTTAGATGCATGCTGTCTTTTATTAAAACAAAAAAAAAGAGATGGAACGTTTTAGACATGTCAGATTAGTCCGAACATGTCAAATTGTGATGTTTTTAAGCGAAGTTTTCCGAGTGATCGATTAAAAGTCTGTAGAAATGACGTGTACGGTCTTATATTACAGCACTAAAAGTGTTTTGTCTCTTTCTGTTACTTTCGTTGAAAGAAGACAGCGATAACTTAAAATTAGTTTAGTAAGTACGCAACACAATTACCACCACCGACGGACCATCTATGTGACCTGCGGGCCTAGGTTTGGACAGTTTTGTTTTTTGGAATACAAATTTTCAATAATTTCAATTTATTTGTTTATTATTTATTGTTTACCATAGACATTTTTCATTTTAATTATTCATTTATTTATTAACTCTTTATTTACCATGCTAGAGATTACACAGAAAAATCTCTTGAAAATTTGACCGCCTTGTTGCTTAAAGGGTTAGCGTACACGCTTAAGTCCACCGACTAAATTCGAGGCTCGAGTTCGATTCCCGACTAGGGTATATATGTGATGAACGTTTAGATGTCTGCATTTCTAGAATTTTGTGTTTTTAAAATTTGTTCTGGTATGTATCTATGTAATTATTTTTATGTATTAGTATCCTTGCCTAAAACCCATCCACAAAACAAGTATTTAATTTGCTTACTTTGGGATTAATTTTAATTTGTGTAATTTGTCCAGTGGCAGTTATTTAAATATCAAAATAAAATAAAGCGGAAGTTATCACCTATCCATACCAATGTTAAAAGATGGTATAATAATCAATTCTACGTTGACAAAGTCAATAAAACACTTAAAGCTCTGTTTTTCAGCTGTCAAAGAAAAAAGATTTAATAATTTTGAAGGATGCCTAGTATAAAGATGATTGAACGTAATCAAAACAATCAAAACTACATAACACAGGGAAATAATGGACCGCAAAGATGGAACAGAGAAAATTTTCTGAGATGAGGAAATTTGTGCTTCCTTTTGATCTTATTCTTCAGATTATAGTTATATAGAATTAGCCGAATTTGTGTGTTTTAATGTCAATGATTATGCAGTCGTATGCTTTTTATCAGAAAAGTTTAAATAATGCAATAATCGAAAATATCTTCAACAAAGGTTTTGGTTTTAGTTATCTTTTGAAATTATCCAGACTTAAGTTTAGTTTAAGTATAACTACATTGAACGATTTGACGCAGTTTGTTACTAAATGCAATCCGAAACTCTATCAGTACAAGACTGAGGATAAAGTTGTGTGAAAACGTGAAGTAAGTTGTTCGCCCGAAACAGGCAGTAAAAATATACTGTACCTAAACTATACTTAAACTTAAAAATAAAAATGTCATGTAATAAACGTCACGGTAGATATTATTCAATAATTGGAACAATATATTGATAGCATCAAAATTAAAATTATTGAGCATTGTTTGGGAGTTTCGGCGCCATCAAGAGAAAGATGGTCCAAGTTTTTTCATAATTATTGAATTTCGTGTTGATATTCAGGGAAATTAGTCTATTTTGTACAATTTTGCTCAGTGAAAGTGCACAAATTAAATAATAATAAAGAAATTCGCGTATCATGTATTTCCTCGTTGCCGCAATCTCATTACACGAGCTTGAGTAAAGAGGCCATCGCTTTACCTAAGAGCCTGAATGACTTACTGACGACTTATGACTGATGACCAATTATAATTTATAAAATTGATGTAAAATTTGATGCACATTTCTACTTGACTAATGGCAAAATACTAACGTGAACGCCAAAACTTAAAGAAAGAAAGAAAAAGAGTATTGTTTGTCACTTCTAATCAAGGATAAACATCAATCTGTCCTTCCAAACAAACGACAAAATGTGGTAGCTTAACGATTGCCCCGTGTTGATCCGGGTATCTTGCGTAGAATAGATCATATGTCTTTCCTACCAGGCTGCTCGTAAGATGAGAGAATAGGTTTAATGGGAAATTGACATTAAGACCCCGGGGGTAGAATGCTGTGCAGCACTTATCCGGGTAGGAATCCATTGCCCTACCTATTGCTGACGCTTTGACAACATTGTCGTATTCCGGTCCGGAGGGTAGGGCAGCCAGTAGACTTTCACAATAGGCCTAGGATCCCGGCCACTAGACAGCGACGCACCTATAACATCTATAGTGTCAATAGGCCACGTTTACTCTTAACATTAGGATAGCCGTGTGCTTGTTCGCTATCTTATTCCATAAAAGAAAAACATTTAGTCTATTATTAATTCACAATTTCGTATAGATAATATCGACTTAATGTCTGATTAAAACGCAATTGACATCTCTGAGTGCAGCTGTATGTCTTGAAATAAGACAAGTGCTAATTTTGTGACGCTGGGCAGAGTGGCTAGTCTGCATAAAATAATGATTACAAATGACATTAAATACATTTCTGTGAAGTTCGTGCATTGGCGCATTCACACAATATAATTCTTCAACAATTTAAAAATAAATTAACAACAATAATATTTGTTAATAAAAAATTGTCTGTATTCTCATTCCCTTATTCACGAAGAGGTAGGTCGAAGTACAACAAGAGCACCCGCGACTAGCCGAAGTCGCTAAGTCCTACAATATGATAGGTGGCAAGCCTATCTATCGCCAACCGTGCATATCTTTGATCCCGGGAAAACTTATTTTTATAGAAAAACTGGAAAAACACGTTTTTTTTTAGTTGCCTGATGCGGGCACTATCGCTGGGACTTCATGAAGTAAAGTCCGACGCCGGACAGCTAGACCACAGAGGCGATAAACACTTTTCTGCTTTTTAGTAATAATACTTCTAATAATTTTCTAAAATCTTTTAAATTAGTAATATTCGTTTCACATTTAGAACTAGTAGTATATGCTATATAAATGATCATTCCCGCAAAATAGCTTGTTAGAGACGAATAAAGATTAAATAAGCCTTTACCAATAAAAACACTGGCGGTAGAATGCTGTGCAGCAATTAGACCAATCAGGGAGAGCCTATAGACTCAATAGATACTACAGGTGCGTTACTATCCTGTGGCCAGCGTCTTGGGCCTATTGTGCAAGTCGTCAAGCTACCCACCCCTACCTGGATACGTTGCCAGACTGCACTCTGCAAAGAGTGACATTACTGGTAACAACCCATTTATCTAATACTTGCCTCTTACGGGCTGCCATAGAGAGAAACAGATGGTCTTATTCTACACAGAGGACCCGTAGCTCCCACCACCAGATTGACAGTTAATGAAGTTTAGTAATTTATGGAATATTCCTAGTGATGGTCCAGGCTCCTGTGCAGAATAGACCATCTGCATTCCTGCCAGGTAGCTTGTAGAAGGCGAGTATAGGCTTACCGTCACTAACACCGTGATATCTGACCATTCAGTAGAGTTTCGACTCGCCCAAATTGTTACCACCGCCTTACCTGTTCCTGCCGTCATAACGTCCAATGCTTGCCGTTGATGTGTTCAGGTTCGGAGGGTAAGGTAGCTGGTAAACTTACTTTTCTTTATTCCTAACGTCGAGGCCTCAGGTTGGTGTCTCTAAGCGGCGTGAATTTCATATCATCAAGAGATCCGTCTGCTTGTTTTCTACCATTATCATAAAAAAAACACAGAAATGATAGAGTCCAGAAAACCTCACCAAGATTGGTACTGCTTCAAATTTCGTGTTACCTTAAAGTAAGTGCTCTTTATTATTCTGTTCTGTTTTTAAGGAGAAAGTTTGCAAATTCATTTATAGTTTTTGCAACCCTGGTTTAGATTCAATGGTTCATTTAAAATTTTAGATGTCTATAAGTAATGCCTTTTTTTTACTGTAATCTATTTATTTGTTTATTTGTCTTCGTCTACAAAATAAATTGTAGTAAAATGTTGTAAAGTTTTTTTTTGTTAAGTCGACTTTTAGTAGTGGACCTTGAAGTACTCAGCAAGACAAGTCGAAAAAGCTAGAACACGATCGGACGATGCTGGTCTTGCAATTTTAGGAATTTCTGTGACCATCTTCCTCCTTACTCGACTAGATCGAAACTTATGTTTTTGTGAACATGTTTCCACCTAACCTGTAGAGATATGATTTCATTTATTTTATAGTCTATTTTTAATAGTTGGTATTATTTTAATAAAACTTGCTTAATTTCGAAACAAAGTAAGAAATTCCATTTTCAACCACTATCAGTTAATGGGCAGTGCTGAAAATACACAACCTACAAGCGTCATGAAGATATGAGAAGGAAAGGGAGAGATTTCCCACATGTCAGACAGGGATAAGTAGAGATTTCCCTTTGCGTTTTCCTCTTGCAGCGTTCTCAACCGGCTAGTTTGTTTTTTCGCTCACTTCATTCAGTACCGGTCGCGCCACCGAGGCTGTATGTACTTGGATATTGCATCTCTTTAAAATACGCAAATATAAAAAAAAACAACCGAATCTGTCACTTATCTATCGAACAGTTTCGAAATTCGAATCACTTCGTAATCCTCTTGAAGTTCTACGTTTGAATTTTGTTTTGTTTTTGTTTTTGTTTTCACCGGGAAACGCCGGTTGAAATCTGGGTGTAAGGCATTAACAGTGATATGCTTTGTTTGTGACGTTTCAGACGTTCGTTATCGGTGTGTGTGTTTGTTTTTGTTTTTTTTTTATTTCTTGGTGTGTTACTGCACGTGCTTATCGCCTGTCAGCGTGACTGATTTCAGGTGAGAATAACATACTTTTTTCATTTGCAAATATAATTTTTTAAAACACCAAACATTTAAAGAGATTGTTGATAAGCCATATGAAGATATTATAGTTTGTTTGTTTATTCGTTTACCTTAAGATGAGGGGATTTCCTACTTGTCGCATTAAAAAAAATCATTTAAGGTTGCATGTAGTTAATTTTCAAATACAACAGGCACAACCTAAGCACAAGGTACTACCTACCTACCTAATTTGTTCCGGATTCCAGCGAAGACTATAAAACAATCAGCTCATACACACCGTAACTGATAAGGTGGTAATGTTCTGTGGCATCTTTCTTAATTTACCACCACAAACGTTTCAACTATTCGGGCTCTCATCAAATCAGTGCTTGCCATTGTCGTATCCCTGTTTCAAAGATAAGATGGCCCGTAAACTAATCGCAGGAGAATGATAGGTTAACACCTCACACTGAGGTTGGAAACACACTATTTCAAATTATACCTAACTAATAATCTCGTATCATTATACATTTATGTATAGACATATTTGTAATAAGCTTAGAAACTACTAAACAGATTTGGTTCAACTTATTGAGAATATCAAACTTAAAGATGCAACATTTTTATCTTGCCTCTTATTACCGTCTTATTACTATACCGTCACGGATCAACCGCGAGACTCAGGTTCTTTACCCGACAGAGGCAGGCTTTTTTAATACAAACTAGATGTCTGTACTTCTGGGTCTTGGTGTTTATTAATTGTTTTCTTGTATCTATAGGTATTTCTATTACGTATATTAACACCACCTTTTGTTACTTTATCCTTTAAACTGGAAAACCACTGTTAATATTTCCTGGCATAACTAAGTCAGGGTAGAGTTTTTAATTTTGTCAATAAAAAAGAGAAATAATAAAAAGAGGAACAGTATTTTAAGAGTATGCCAGCGCTACTCTAATTGATTTAACTTAAGTTAAAATAAATCCGAGCAGAGATTTACCGTCTACCTATTCCTGCCGCCGCGCCATACCGACAATGTCAAGTTTAGATCCTGAGGGTAGGGTAGCTGGTAGATATGTACAAATGTCCTAACATCTCTGTCACAGAATAGCAACGCACCTACAACATCTGCGGTGTCTATAGGCCGCGTTCGTCTCTTACCATCAGGAGACTTGTGTGCTTGACCCTTTTTACCACTTAAAAAAATAGCGGGCGATAGGGTCATCACATTCCTTTTTCCATATGGCTATAGATTATTATTGACAGACATCGTTACGACCTTTATTTGTTAATGGTACAACAGGAAAGACGGAGATAAGTGACGTACTTCCGCAAAGCCAGATAAAGAGCAGTGGACTATGACCTGACTAAAATGTTCTGTAATTTTTGTAGGTTAAATGAGACAGACAGTCTTTGTGACCGATGACGTAATATACCATAGCTATATAAAAAACCGGCCAAGTGCGAGTCGTACTCGCGCACGAAGGGTTCCGTACTATCATCTATCTATTAAAAATACGTTTGTTGTATAGGAGCCCCCTTTAGTATTTACTTTATTGTTATTCATTTTGAAAATTAATATACCAGTAAATGTTTTACCAAAAAAAAACAAGTTTAATGTATGGGTAATATATTTTTTTTTAATTTTTAGTATTTGTTGTTATAGCGGCAACGAAAATACAAAATTTGTGAAAATTTCAGCTTTTTAGCTATCACGGTTTATGAGATACAGCCTGTAGACAGGCAGACAGCGGAGGCTTAGTGACAGGGTCCGTTTTTACCCTTTGGGTACAGAAAACTAAAAACCGCAACTAACGTCTTTTAAAAAAATTATAGGTATAGACTTTGTCTGCTACTAATACCCTAACCAAGATTAGGTACCTATTAAGTTATAAGATATTGACGATATATACGTCGCAAGCAGTATCACCACTATATCTTTTCCTAGATCCATAACTCCTGTAAATAATATTCCTGTGTTCAGGTATGACACTCGTAGAGATTGAGACATAAGATTAGCAACTCTGTTTACCTTTCTCTCATCAGAAAAAATCTTTTGCTTAAATACGGCAAAGGTTATCAAAGCCGAAATTTTAAAGGATATAGTCAGAGTAAACCTTAAACTACTGTAGCATTAGAAAAATACTTAATATAAAAATATAGTGCATTTTATATTTTTGGCACTTGGTGAAATTATTTTATTTATTTATTCATTAAAGTGTTACTTAGTAAAACAGTTTAAATGTACCTATGTTTATATTCATCTACAAATATATTATCTACATAAAACATACATTGTTTCTTACCATACTCCTTTGAAACGGTTGAACTGATTTTGATGAAATTTACTATGCACACTCGGTATGTCTGAAAATAGTTTGCTATCTAAGTTTCATCACCCTAAATGATAACTGTGCCCTGCTCCAAAAGATTTTCTTTTTGTCAGATTTTTTATGTTGTGAAGAAAGAAGAACAAAGAAATTTATTTATTTATTGAATATGTGTGTTAGAAGCTGTTACAAAAGATTTTTGTTAATAACAACATATTCTACCTCATTGTGGTGAGCAAATTTAACAATTGTACAAAATTTCTATTTAGATTTAAAACATATTATGTTTTAATATTTGAACAATAGTTTAAAATATGATTAGGTTCAACACTATCTACCTTAAACTGCTACCGTTTCCAAATCTAGCCAGTCAAGACAAGAAACGGCGAAACAAACTTCTTGGCAAACAAGAATATATTATTTGCTATGAAATTAGTAGATGTTAAGAAAAAAAAATACCGATTAAACTTTTCTGCAAAAAAAATGTTTACACTATAGTAAGCTTTATCTAATATATTGGGAGGTATTAAAAATACATACAACCCCAAATATTCTACATTCAATGAAAAAAATGTGAAGAAACTAGGAAAAACAACATTTTAAAACTTCCCCTATAAACGGAACGGGTGAAACAAAGTTCGTCGGGATAGCTAGTATAAGATATATAATTGTAAGTACTTTATATAAAATGTGCTAGAAATACTGTGATGTAGTTCTGGTTTGTATGACGTAATGTATTCTCGAAAATGGTCCGGTGTTACCATGCGCTCTGATTACCGTGTAGGCAGAAGTTGTGTACTTGGAGCATACCTATGTTGCCATAGAGCGCGACTAGGAATACTGAATACAGTGACAGTTCACTATCTTATTGTATACAAGCGCCCCGCCTCGATATGAAATATACATTCATACATTCATACCATCAACTTTTCTCTTCAATCACTTTATCTATTTAATAAACCGCATCAAAATCTGTTGAGTAGTTTTAAAGATTTAAGCACACAAAGGGACATAGGTACAGAGGAAACGACTTTGTTTTATACTATGTAGCGACACTTTCATTACCATAACTAAAAAATGATCTTGCTATGCATATGTGCCCATTCTTTTTAATGTATCCCTTTTTACAATGTACTTGCCAATAGTCTAGAAAAAATTAATAAATTTAAAAATTGTGTCAAATTGAAATTGTTTGAAAAAGATTATTGCGTTGATTAATGTATATCAAATAAGAAGGCTTGGGATTAATAAAAGTATCTTCATGCCCATTTCCCCGAAGAGGTAGGCAGAGGCACAACAAGGGCACCCACGACTAGCCGGAGATACTAAGTCCCACAATGTGATAGGTGGCTAGCCTAAAAAGTATTGGAAAAACCCAATTTTCTTTTTGTTGCCCGATCCGGGATTCGAACCCGGGACCTCGTGCAGTCAAGTCCAACAACTGAATCGCTAGTTAATTACTCTTTATTACAATCTCATTAATATAATGTATTAATATAATTGTGTGATGAACATTTAGATGTCTGCATTTCCGGGTCTGGGTGTTTATTAAATATATTCTGGTATCTATTTAAGTATTTCTATGTATTGGTATCGTTGACTAGCACCCATAACACAAGCATATAATTTGCTTACTTTGGGGTTAGATTCAATTTGTGTAACTTGTCCAGAGGTATTTATTTATTTATTTATTTATTTATAATGTAAATGTATTAATACTTTGATTGTTATTGTACACACATTGTGTCATTCGCCGGATCTTCTCAGTGTGTGGTCGCGTTTCGATCCGATGATAGATTTTAGTATTGGGTACATGCATCGCAAGTGCTTTTTGAATGGTCTATGTTGAATAAAACCACATTTGAGAGCTATTTCTTAAGATTAGAAATAGATGAACTGGTGGTTAGAAAATGTTTTCTCTTATCAGTTACATATAGTTAGAAAGATGAATTTCTCTACTTCTACTCCCATAAGTTCATCATTTTAATAGACACATTTTTTGTAGTTAACAATTGTACTTATCCATATTATACTTTTGGATGTAGTCAACCAAATAAATGTTGAACGTTAAATTAAAACAGTCTTTTTTATGTTTAGTTTCAAACCTCTGATGGTGCTGTAAAAAATGAAACCGGTTGGTTAGAAAGTAGCAGAAAGTATTAAATAAGGTATATAGTGGATAAATACGAGTGTTAACTACAAGAAACTGTGTGTATACAATGGAATTCCACCAAGTACCAACGATAACAAGTATAGATTCATCATTTAATCTCTATCCGTTGCTTGAAATGGGTTTTTTCGGAGGTTTCGTCTTAAATTTAAATATTACAAAGTTATTTTCAGAAATGTGTTGATCAACATAATATGTACGACTCTGCTTCTAAAGTGTCCATACTAATATATACTCTGTCGTACGCTTATGGAGTTGTTTTAATGTCATATGGTATTCTTAAGAAGTGCTCAAGTTGTGAAATCTGATGTCGCAAAAAGTGTGTCATTGCATTTTTCTTAACGGCATCTTAGTTTATTTGGAAGCTATCAAACTGTTACTGGAAGGTATACTTCTTATTTTACTAAATATTGTGACTGATAAGGACAAAGATCCCCGTGTTGGTACGGGCTCCTTCGCAGAATAAACCATTTGCCTTCGCGTCAGGTAGCTCGTAAAAGTTGAGTATAGGCTTGCCGTCACTAACACCGTGACATCTGGCTCGGTGGAAGAGTTTCGCAGCGACTCACCCGGATTGGTACCACCGCCGTACCCTTCCTGCCGCCGTAACGTCACGACGTTATCCGGTTCGAAGGGTAAGGTAGACGGTAAACTTACTTTTGCTCGAGGCCTAACATCCCTACCTCAGTTGTCTCTAGGCAGCGTGAATTTCTTGCCATCAGGAAATCCGTCTGCTTGTTTGCATTCCTATATCATAAAAAAAGACAAACAAGCAGACGGATTTCCTGATGGTAAGAAATTGAAAAGAGAAGAACGAAGAAAAGAGACACTAAAGGTGGTAATGGTGCGTTGCCTCGAGCAAAAGCCTTACCCTCCCAACCAGAGTACGTCATGACGTTATGGCGGCAAGAATAGGTAAGACGGTGGTACCAATCCAGCTGAGGCGCTGCGAAACTCTACCACCTAGTCATATGTCACGGTGTTAATGACGGTAAGTCTATGGTCACCTTTTACGAGCTGCCTAGCAGGAAGGCAGATGGTCTATTTTGCCAAGAAGCTCGGATCAACACTACCCAGCTTATACATTCCGAAAAGTGTAGCCGGTCATGTTTATGTAAAGCTGTCATTATTTGCACTGTCGCAGCAGTTAATCCGGATTGGTAACACCACATTACCTTAATCCATAATACGATAATAACACGTGTTTGCAGGTATTGTAGTCTGTTCTAAAGGATAGGGTAGACTTATACAGGTCTTCCAAAAACGAGAACATTTATAACATTTATAGTATCTATTGACTGATAGTAGTGAAATTTGTCTAATATCCTCTAGAAAGCTGTCCGTTTATTCGCTATCTTGAAATGTATATACAAACTTAGATATCGTCACACCAATTCCTATGATAGGTAGGTAGAGTAACGAATGACAAGTGTCAGTATTTCGACTAATTTACCTCCTTCTGATCTACTGTTTATTTCTTTAACATCGGAGCGATTTCTTTGTGGAAGGTAAGCCTAGGTCTATCTGAGGAATCCATATTCTTATTGAATATCATTTCTGCAATACCTTCATCGGCCATACTTTCTACATAACCGAACCATTATAAATAAATAAATATCCCTGGATAAGTCACACGAATTGAATCTAACCCCAAATAAGCAATATGCTTGTGTTATGGGTGTTAGTCAACGATTCTAATACAAAGAAATACTTGAATAGATACCAGAACATATTTTATAAACATCTAGACCCGGAAATGCAGACATCTAAATGTTCATCACCCAAATGCCTGCACCCGTCGGGAATCGGACCCGGGCCTCGCGTTTGGTCGATGTATTTAGGCGTGTACGTTAGCCACTCGACCAACGAGCCATGCCTTCTTACTAGCGACACTTTTTTCAATCTTGTTCTCTCTCAGATTTCGATATTGCGAATGTGATCGTATACTGTAACGTAATATTAAAATTATCGAAAAGCTCTATTTTTTCACCTTTGTATTTACTGTGTCCGTATTCCCGTTTACTGTCAAAGCGGCTTCCCACCTTATCTCTGATATTTACTGTCATTGACTTTTTAATGATATATTTACATGATACATCTCATAAGTTCAAGGACGTTATAACGACTAAAACCAAGTAGTTCTGATAATTTATCAACCTGTTTTTATAACCAATGATAAACTATGATCTTCAGCCCTTCTGAAGCAAACTTAAATAAGGGTTCCCGCCAACATCCGATAATCTGCGACCGATTTTTTGAATCATAATAGTGAAAAAAACTAATTGCAATTATAGTGTTATGCACACGTCCTAGAGGTGGAGTGCTACTCACACTTAGAATACCCGAGTGTAATAGTACAACGCATACTTTCAACACCCGAAAGTAATAGTGCAAAGCAAACGAATGTAATAGTACAACGCACCCTTCCAACACCTGAATGCAATAGTGCAACGGACACATTCTACACTCGAGTGAAATACTACAAAACATACTTTCAACACCCGAATGTAATAGTGCAACGCAAAAGTTCTATACCCGAATATAATAGTACAACGCATATTTTCAACACCCGAATGTAATAGTTTTTTTTTTATGACTAATGTGTTGCCAACCTCGCGGTTTTTACAACTTCACCGGGCTTTGATGTAATAGAGCAACTTACACAAAATAATATTAATGCTAGAGGCACTGGAGATATATTAATGGAAATATCACAACTAATGACACTTATGTGTCAAAACCTTAGTAATGAGATATTTCTATAACAAATCTCACTTACATGATAATAATTAAGTCACGTTTAGGGGCGTTATAGTGATCAATTATCATAACAGTGACAACTTAGTGGTAGTTAACATTGTAAGAATGGGTGAGATAGTATCAATCCAGCCCAACCCTTGCAAAAATTATATTGGCTGTATTTAAATGAAATAATCAAGAATTGAAATTTATTTTAAAAAAATATATCTTCACGCCCATATGGCGGGGATATCCCGAAGAGGTATGCTCTGCCTA